>WNWK01014882.1:2500-12500 GCA_009830355.1 Cherax destructor
CGTTCTTTACTGCCTTCTACCTTTGCTTCACAAGGTCAGTGTGTGTGTTTGTGCTGTGTCCCCTTGTTGTTGTGTCCCCTTGTTGCTGTGTCCCCTTGTTGTTGTGTCCCCTTGTTGCTGTGTCCCCTTGTTGCTGTGTCCCCTTGTTGCTGTGTCCCCTTGTTGTTATGTCCCCTTGTTGTTGTGTCCCCTTGTTGCTGTGTCCCCTTGTTGTTGTGTCCCCTTGTTGCTGTGTCCCCTTGTTGCTGTGTCCCCTTGTTGCTGTGTCCCCTTGTTGTTATGTCCCCTTGTTGTTGTGTCCCCTTGTTGTTGTGTCCCCTTGTTGTTGCGTCCCCTTGTTGTTGCGTCCCCTTCTTGCTGTGTCCCCTTGTTGCTGTATCCCTTTGTTGCTGTGTCTCCTTGTTGCTGTGTCTCCCTTTTGTTGTGTCCCCTTGTTGCTGTGTCTCCTTGTTGCTGTGTCCCCTTGTTGCTGTGTCCCATCTCTGAAACTTCCTGTCTCTGTCCACCTCGTTAATCCCTCTCAGTATTTTATATGTCGTTATCATGTCCTCCCTATCCCTCCTGTCCTCCAGTGTCGTCAGGTCGAGTTCCTTAACCTCTCCTCGTAGGACATTCCCCTTAGCACCGGGACCTGTCTTGTTGCGACCCATAAAAAAAATATAATTACTAAATTGTATATATATTTTACCTTTCATATAATTTTTCATTGTTGATGTTTTCGTTAATAGCTAAAATGAAAATGCCGTGCTTTATATTATTTGACTTATTACATTAGCTTATGTATGTAGATAGTATATAACAACTACACTTCTCATTGTGCTCGCTGTTGGAGAGTTATGATTGGCTGTCGGCACTGCTTACTACCTGCCCGCTTGTTTCACAGTTGGTGTCAGGGGTAAGCTCTACCACTCACCTTATGTTGGAAATGCAGGCGCAAAGAGTAATAGTCAACAGAGTGAAGTCCCGGGCAGCTACTGTGAAAAGCTCTGTTCCACAAGGCACAGTACTCGCTCCCATTCTATTCCTCATCCTCATTTCCGACATAGACAGATGTAAGCCATTGCTCCGTGTCTTCCTTTGTAGATGACACCCGGATTGCCATGACAGTGACCTCCATCGAATACACCACAAGACTCCAAGTGGACATCAACTAAATCTTCAAATGGGCCACTCAAAACAAAATGAAGTTCAACGAGGAGAAATTTAAATTACTCAGATATGGAAAACTTGAGGAAATTAAAAATGTATCAGGGTATGCGACAAATTCTAACCATACAATAGAGCAAAAAAGAAATGTGAAGGACCTGGGAGAGATAATGTCAGAGGATCTCACCTTCAAAGACCACAACAATGTATCTACCTCATCTGCTAGAAAAATGATAGGATGGATAATGAGAGCCTTCAAAACTAGGGATGCCAAGCCCATGATGATTCTCTTTAAATCGCTTGTTCTCTCTAGACTGGAATACTGCTGTACACTAACTGTCTCCTTTAAGGCTGGAGACATTGCAGACCTGGAAAGTGTACAAAGAACTTTCACGGCACATATAAGTATGATGAGGTACCTAAATTACTGGGAACGGTTGAATGTCCTTGATATGTATTCCCTGGAATACAGACGAGAGAGATACATGATAATATACATTGGAAGGTCTTGGAGGGATTGATACCAAACCTGCACCCGAAAATCCCTCCCTATGAAAGCAAAAGACTCGACAGGAGATGCAACATTTCCCCGAGGAAAAGCAGGGGCGCCACGAGTACACTGAGAGACAACACAGTAAGTGTCAGGGGCCCAAGATTGTTCAACTGCCTCCCAGCATACATAAGGGGGATTACCAATAGACCCCTGACTGTCTTCAAGAAGGCACTGAACAGGCACGTAAAGTCAGTACCTGACCAACCGAGCTATGGTTCGTATGTCAGTTTGCGTGCAGCCAGGAATAACAGCCTGGTTGATCAGACCCTGATCCACCATGAGGCCTGGTGTAGATGAATGGTTCAGAGAACCGACAAGTTATAAATTAGACACATATGCAACATTTGGGTATCTTTATTGAGGAAACGTTTTGCCACACAGTGGCTTCATCAGTCCAATACAAAGTAGAAAGGTGTAAGGAGAGGAGGAGTTTGAGGTAATCAGTCCCTCGGCCTGGAGTCGATGTGTTCAGTCCATCAATCTTGTAGAAAGTACAGCACATGTCCGTAGAGGTGGCTTATAAACTGTAGTCAGTATATAAGCCACCTCTACGGACATGTGCTGTACTTTCTACAAGATTGATTGATTGATTGATTGATTGATGAAGCCACTGTGTGGCGAAACGTTTCCTCAATAAAGATACCCAAATGTTGCATATGTGTCTAATTTATAACTATGAGGCCTGGTCTCAGACCAAGCCGTGGGGGCATTGACCTCTCAAAACCCTCTCCAGGTAAACTCCAGGTAGCTGTTGCTTGTGGAGGCAACATGCTCTCTCTGTAGCTCTGGGAAATTGCTATTCACCTCTGCTCATGTTTAGACTGTTTTTGGAAGAGTATATCATTGTATCCTCTCAATTTCTGTTGTTCTGTTCATGTTCTGTTGAGGTAGAGGTACACCCGCTGGTATTTTTTTTTTTTATCCATGGTTTCTACTGCAGGATCCTGTTTCGCACCATTTCTGTCCTGAAAATGAATTTGACGAGCCAATTTCTTTCCCCTAGAGAATCCCCAATTCTCTGAAAATTTACCAGGTCAGTCATGTCCTGTCCTGTTTGATGATATTTTCAATATCTTTTTCCTCTTCCTGTCCCTCGTTGTGTACTCACCTAGTTGTGGTTGCAGGGGTCGATTCACAGCTCCTGGCCCTGCCTCTTCACTGGTCAGTACTGTGTGTATATGTATATGTGTGTACTCTATTATTATTATTATTATTATTATTATTATTATTATTATTATTATTATCATTAGTAGCAACATTAGTCACCCCAGTAACCGTTGATCAACTAGACTATTTGTTCCACAGTTGCGCTGCTACCAGTCAGTATGTTGACGCAGCAGTCTCGCGTCCTCGAGGAACAAGCTGCGGTGCTGGAGGCGCAGAGAGAGGCGCGGCTGGAGGCGCAGCAGCAGGCGCAGCGGCAGGCGCAGCGAGAAGCGCAGTTGGAGCGAGAGAGAGACATGGAGCGACAACGTTTACGCGAACTGCAACTTGCGCAGTACTGCGGCTGCGCTAAGTGCCAGGTGGGAGTGCTAGGCACTAAGTGCCAGGTGGGAGTGCTAGGCGCTAAGTGCCAGGTGGGAGTGCTAGGCACTAAGTGCCAGGGGGGAGTGCTAGGCACTAAGTGCCAGGTGGGAGTGCTAGGCACTAAGTGCCAGGTGGGAGTGCTAGGCACTAAGTGCCAGGTGGGAGTGCTAGGCGCTAAGTGCCAGGTGGGAGTGCTAGGCACTAAGTGCCAGGGGGGAGTGCTAGGCACTAAGTGGCAGGTGGGAATGCTAGGCACTAAGTGCCAGGTGGGAGTGCTAGGCACTAAGTGCCAGGTGGGAGTGCTAGGCACTAAGTGCCAGGTGGGAGTGCTAGGCACTAAGTGCCAGGTGGGAGTGCTAGGCACTAAGTGCCAGGAGGGAGTGCTAGGCACTAAGTGCCAGGTGGGAATGCTAGGCACTAAGTGCCAGGAGGGAGTGCTAGGCACTAAGTGCCAGGTGGGAATGCTAGGCACTAAGTGCCAGGTGGGAGTGCTAGGCGCTAAGTGCCAGGTGGGAGTGCTAGGCACTAAGTGCCAGGTGGGAGTGCTAGGCACTAAGTGCCAGGTGGGATTGCTAGGCATTAAGTGTGTTTTATGAGTGCAGGGTAGGCCTATCCTCTACACCCTGATGTAAACAGCATAGGCCTATCCTCTACACCCTGATGTAAACAGCATAGGCCTATCCTCTACACCCTGATGTAAACACAGCATAGGCCTATCCTCTACACCCTGATATAAACAGCATAGGCCTATCCTCTACACCCTGATGTAAACACAGCATATACATATCCTCTACACCCTGATGTAAACACAGCATATACATATCCTCTACACCCTGATGTAAACATAGCATAGGCCTATCCTCTACACCCTGATGTAAACACAGTATAGGCCTATCCTCTACACCCTGATGTAAATAAAGCATAGGCCTATCCTCAACACTCTGATGTAAACACACCATAGACCTATCCTCTACACCCTGATGTAAACACAGCATAGGCCTATCCTCTACACCCTGATGTAAACACAGCATAGACCTATCTACACCCTGATGTAAATACAGCATAGGCCTGTCCTCTACACCCTGATGTAAACACAGCATAGGCCTATCCTCTACACCTTGAAGTAAACACAGCCTACTAAAGGGCAAATATACCTACAATCTTAAGCCTATATTCTAGGGGAGCAGGGTAGGCCTCTCCTCTACACTCCTATTGAAAAAAACAGCCTTCCATAGGGACTGCCTATCTCCAGTCCTACTATAGGATAGGCCTTCTGTAATCCTTCCTCTATATTTCCCAGTCTACTGTCGCCTTTCTCATCTATGGATAAGAATCATAGCACTGAGAAATAGTTCAACTATTGCTGGGAATGGTAGAGGGATAATTAAGTGAGAAAATAAGTCTATTTCTGGGAAATTTTGAAGTTATTGGGTTGGCTTTAATTTTGTGTTGAAAATTGTATGTTTAATATGGATAAATTGATGAGTAAGACACATGTACAACACCTGGGTGTCTTTACTGATGAGTAAGACACATGTATAACACCTGGGTGTCTTTACTGATGAATAAGACACATGTACAACACTTGGGTGTCTTTACTGATGAATAAGACACATGTACAACACCTGGGTGCCTTTACTGATGATTAAGACACATGTACAACACCTGGGTGTCTTTATTGATGAATAAGACACATGTACAACACCTGGGTGTATTTATTGATGAGTAAGACACATGTACAACACCTGGGTGTATTTATTGATGAATAAGACACATGTACAACACCTGGGTGTTTTTATTGATGAATAAGACACATGTACAACACCTGGGTGTATTTATTGATGAGTAAGACACATGTACAACACCTGGGTGTATTTATTGATGAGTAAGACACATGTACAACACATGGGTGTCTTTATTGATGAATAAGACACATGTACAACACCTGGGTGTCTTTATTGATGAGTAAGACACATGTACAACACCTGGGTGTCTTTATTGATGAGTAAGACACATGTACAACACCTGGGTGTTTTTATTGATGAGTAAGACACATGTACAACACCTGGGTGTCTTTATTGATGAATACGAAAGACACATGTACAACACCTGGGTGTCTTTATTGATGAATAAGACACATGTACAACACCTGGGTGTCTTTATTGATGAGTAAGACACATGTACAACACCTGGGTGTCTTTATTGATGAATAAGACACATGTACAACACCTGGGTGTCTTTATTGATGAATAAGACACATGTACAACACCTGGGTGTCTTTATTGATGAGTAAGACACATGTACAACACATGGGTGTCTTTATTGATGAGTAAGACACATGTACAACACCTGGGTGTCTTTATTGATGGTCGAAACGTCTCGTCTATGCAGCATTTGCACATGAGTTAATCAACGTTTCAATTGGACGTAATGAGATGAAAATAAGAGAGTGTGCAATGATTGATCTTCAGTGTGACATAGTGAAAAGCATGAGAAATATGTCACAACTGCTGAATAAGACAGGAAAATTACTAAACATGTCGAATGAGGAACTAAAAAAAAAGGTGTCTCACTCTCAGCTAGGTTAATATTACTTCAGGATTGTCTCTGCTTAGGTCTAAAAAAATATAATTTGGCTCTATAATAGGCTTGGTCTTGGAATTCCTAGATAATTTTATGCTATTTCTAGCTTTCTTGTGTTTTAATCGATGTTTCTATTCGTCCACTGACTATAACATGGGACTGATTCCCCATTCATCTCAACAGAGCCTCTACTACAGTTACTACTACGACGACCCCATGAATGACGGTGGAGCTTTCCCTATGGAGACCCAGGTGCTCATGCAGGAGGTGCTGACTGATGGCTTGGCTTTCTGTTCCATTATGTAGTTCCTGAAGTGTTCAGAAGCGTCCGTGCTGAAAGTCATGGAAAGGTAGTGGTGTCCAGAAACTGCAAAGACCTTCAAGACTCCAGTTGCAGCTAAGGTCTTTAGGGATGCTTGAAGACTCCAGTTGCAGCTAAGGTCTTTAGGGATGCTTGAAGACTCCAGTTGCAGCTAAGGTCTTTATGGATGCTTCAAGACTCCAGTGGATCCAGGCTCCTCGTTGATCTTCCAGGTTTCCAAGACATGAAGACTCTTCAGAGCTGATCTGTATCTTTAAGAACATCGAAGTCTTCAATGGATCCAGGTTCTTCGTTGTTCTTCTAGGTTTCTAAGGGCGTGTAAACTCTTCAAGAACTCTGTGGCTCTCCGCGGCTTACTAGAAGCAATTTGTAAACTGGAAACGCTTCATCTAGAACCCACTGAGGTTATACCTTCAAGTGCTCATGGAACACTCTAGGAACCAAAGAATGCGCAGCTTCCTAGAGCAACCCACATCTCGGACCTTCAAGGAGAGATTATCCAAAACACTTGTGTCCTCCACGTATCCAGACTTCAGGATGACAATTAATGTAACCAAGTTGCAGATCCACAAATTTTCTACCTTTTCGGGACCTACAAAGTCTTCTAAGCCACAAAATTCTTCAAATAAGCCCCCCAACTGCCCGGTGCCATTTTGGATTACCAGGTATCCCCAAAATCACGATATTTTGAGCTACTTAAGCGTTTTTTTCGAGTTCAGCATTTCAATAATACTTTTCAGACACAAAATTTTATTAAAAATATATATATTGTTAATGAGAAATATAAATGGTGGGAATAAAAATAATTTAGTGGTCGTTATAAGACAGTTAACAATGGTACCACAGTGAGCGATAGTACCACAGGGAACAATGGTACAACAGTGAACAATGGTACCACACTGAACGATAGTACCACAGTGAACAATGGTACCACAGTGAACAATGGTACCACAGTGAACAATGGTACCACAATACTGTGAACTAAAATTGATGAACACATTGGGAACAAATTTAGAATGTGTGGAAAACTGAGATAAAGCTGGATATCATAAAGCTGCATCTCCTGGCCTCGTCGTAAAGCTGACAGCTCAATTAATGAGTCCCAGTCAACCCAGAATTTAGAGAGAATTTTTTGTCAAAATTTTTTGAAAGGGACGGACCAAGAGGCCATCCAAAAAAAAAATTTTGGCCTCCAAACTATGGGTTAACTGGGAATTGTTGCATCCCAGGTGACGCATTAGTAAGCTTAGCAGTCTAGCTGTAACTAGGAGAAGACAAAGGTCAGCTTAGAACTAGCTAACACTGCCCACCGGCTACGTTATTCTAGAACTTAACAAAATGCGTTTATACCAAATATCATACTTGATGATAGTGGGGAATGTTGACACTGCCTCAGACTTGTACCATGAAAGTCTCTACTAGACACTAGAAGTTGCCGGTCTATCGCAAACCGCTTTCTAGCTTTCTAAACTAGCACCAATCTAGCTCTTTAGCCTAGTAACAGTATCTAGAATAAAGGTTTCTAGTAAATTAAGACTCCCTTCACACACTAAAAACAAACAAACAAAAAAAAACATTAGAAAGGCTCCTCAATTGATCTTAGGCTAGTATTTCTAGTTATCTAGTATTTCTAGTTATCTAGTATTTCTAGTTATCCAGTATTTCTAGTTATCTAGTATTTCTAGATATCCAGTATTTCTAGTATTTCTAGATATCCAGTATTTCTAGTTATCTAGTATTTCTAGTTATCTATTATTTCTAGTTATCTAGTATTTCTAGTTATCCAGTATTTCTAGTTATCTAGTATTTCTAGTTATCTAGTATTTCTAGTTATCTAGTATTTCTAGTTATCCAGTATTTCTAGTTATCTAGTATTTCTAGTTATCCAGTATTTCTAGTTATCCAGTATTTCTAGTTATATAGTATTTCTAGTTATCTAGTATTTCTAGTTATCCAGTATTTCTAGTTATCTAGTATTTCTAATTATCCAGTATTTCTAGTTATCTAGTATTTCTAGTTATCTAGTATTTCTAGTTATCCAGTATTTCTAGTTAGCTAGTATTTTTAGTTAGCTAGTATTTCTAGTAGATCGCATAGCGTGCTGGTCACATCTAAGATAACTAGAAGTACTAGCCTAAGATCACACTGGTTTAGTGAAGCAGTGTAAGGGTACCAGGACTCTAAAGCTCAGGAAGTCTGAGTGTCCAGCAACATGGGTAAATAAGAGCGTTGTAAATACTGCTTCAGAAGTGGACACCCACCGGTCACTTACTCTAGTTTCTACACCACCAATTATTATTATTATTGTTATTATTATTATTATTATTATTATTATTATTATTATTATTATTATTAATGTTATTATTATTATTATTATTATTATTATTATTATTATTATTATTATTATTATTATTAATGTCATTATTATTATTATTATTATTATTATTATTATTAATGTCATTATTATTATTATTATTATTATTATTATTATTATTATTATTATTATTATTATTATTATTATTATTATTATTGTCATTATTATTATTATTATTATTATTATTATTATTATTATTATTAATGTCATTATTATTATTATTATCATTATTATTATTATTATTATTATTATTATTATTATTAATGTCATTATTATTATTATTATTATTATTATTATTATTATTATTATTATTATTAATGTCATTATTATTATTATTATTATTATTATTATTATTAATGTCATTATTATTATTATTATTATTATTAATGTCATTATTATTATTATTATTATTATTATTATTATTGTTATTATTATTATTATTATTATTATTATTATTATTATTATTATTATTAATGTCATTATTATTATTATTATTATTATTATTATTATTATTATTATTATTATTATTAATGTCATTATTATTATTATTATTATTATTATTATTATTATTATTATAGGAAAAGTGGTAAGGTAATAAAAGGTAATCAGGTTTGATCCGAGGAAAGAGAAGAACAGCTCCAATTCCTCGGATCAGGAGCCTTGCACCAGAACCGAGGCATCTTTCTCCCTGGAAAAACGTTTCTGGGTCGAAATATTGGCCAGAAATGGCCACTGGTGTGCCATGTTGAGGGCCATGTTGAGGGCTCTGTTCTAGCCTTCTATGGTGGCCCTGGTGCCATGGATAGATAGTATTGATAGATTGCTCTGGATAGACCAGTTGGGGGCCCTGTTCTAGCCTTGTATAGTGGCACTGGTGCCACAGTTGTACACAGGTGTACACAATGTACATTATCATCAGTGTTTTAATACTGTCACAGAAGTGTGTACTTAGCGTGTTACAGTGTGTGTGAACAAGAACAAGTGAACACTGGGAGTTCTGAACACTACTGTGCGGTTGTCTGTTCGTTTGAACATCCTCTGATGTTGCGAGTCTTTGATGTGGGAGTTTATAGGCCTAAAACAAGAGTTTATAGGCCTAAAACAAGAGTATATACGTCTAAAACAAGAGTTTATAGGCCTAAAACAAGAGTATATACGCCTAAAACAAGAGTTTATAGGCCTAAAACAAGAGTATATACGTCTAAAACAAGAGTTTATAGGACTGAAACAAGAGTTTACAGGCCTAAAACAAGAGTTTATAGGCCTAAAACAAGAGTATATACGCCTAAAACAAGAGTTTATAGGCCTAAAACAAGAGTATATACGCCTAAAACAAGAGTTTATAGGCCTAAAACAAGAGTATATACGCCTAAAACAAGAGTTTATAGGCCTAAAACAAGAGTTTATAGGACTAAGACAAGAGTTTATAGGCCTAAAACAAAAGGGTCTTTAATGTTATAATTCTTAAATGTTAAATTTCCGACCTGTGTTTATT
>WNWK01014882.1:17500-49745 GCA_009830355.1 Cherax destructor
TGTTAACCTATTTCTCCTAAGGCCTAATTAGGTACCTAAGTATCTAATTAGATACTTAAGAATAATTACCTAAGTCCCCAGTTAGGTACCTAAGCCCTAGTTAGGTACAATAAGTCACCTGCTGGTACAATAACCCACCTGTGGGAACAAAAACCCACCTGTGGATACAATAAGCTACCTGTGGGTACAATAAGCCACCTGTTGGTACAATAAGCCATATGTGGGAACACAAACCCACCTGTGTGTACAATAAGCAGCCTGTGGGTACAATAACCCACCAGTTGGTACAATAACACTCCTGTAGGTGCAATAAGCCACCTGTGGGTACAATAAGCCACCTGTTGGTACAATAACCCACCTGTGGATACAATAACCCACCTGTGGGAACAATAACCCATCTCTGTGTACAATAAGCCACCTGTTGGTAGAATAATCCACCTGTGGGTACAATAACCCACCTGTTGGTACAATAAGCCATATGTGGGAACAACAACTCACCTCTGTGTACAATAAGCCATCTGTGGATGCAATAACCTACCTGTGGGTGCAATAGCCCACCTGTTGGTACAATAACCCACCTGTGGGGGCAATTACCCACCTGTGTGTACAATAACCCACCTGTGGGTGCAATAACCCACCTGTAAGTACAATAACCCACCTGTGGGTGCAATAACCCATCTGTGAGTACAATGACCCACCTGTTGGTAAAATAACCCACATGTGTATACAATAACCCACCTGTTGGTACAATAACCCACCTGTTGGTACAATAACCCACATGTGGGTACAATAACCCACTTGTTGGTACAATACCCATCTGTGGGTACAATAACCCACCTGTTGGTACAATAGCCCGCCTGTTATTACAATACCCCATCTGTTGGTATAATAACTCACCTGTGGGTACAATAACCCATCTGTTGGTATAATAACTCACCTGTGGGTACAATAACTCGCCTTTTGGTACAATAACCCACATATTGGTACAATATCCCACCTCTGGGTACAATAACCCACCTGTGGGTACAATAACCCACCTGTTGGTACAATAACCCACTTGTTGGTTCAATAACCCACCTGTGGGTACAATAACCCACTTGTTGGTTCAATAACCCACCTGTGGGTACATTAACCTACCTGTGGGTATAATAACCCACCTGTGGGTACAATAACCTACCTGTGGGTATAATAACCCACCTGTGGGTACAATAACCCACTTGTTGGTACAATAACCCATTTGTGGGTACAATAACCCACCTGTTGGTACAATAACCCGCCTGTTGGTACAATAACCCATCTGTTGGTATAATAACTCACCTGTGGGTACAATAACCCATCTGAGGGTATAATAACTCGCCTGTTGGTACAATAACCCACATATTGGTACAATTTCCCACCTCTGGGTACAATAACCCACCTGTTGGTACAATAACCCACTTGTTGGTTCAATAACCCACCTGTGGGTACAATAACCCACTTGTTGGTTCAATAACCCACCTGTGGGTACAATAACCTACCTGTGGGTATAATAACCCACCTGTGGGTACAATAACTTACCTGTGGGTATAATAACCCACCTGTGGGTACAATAACCTACCTGTGGGTATATTAACCCACCTGTGGGTACAATATACCTCTTCTAAAGGGGTATATACGAAGAGGTATAACTGATAATGGAAATAACAGGTAAATGCGATATACCTCCCCCACAACCTAACTGATCAATACTTAAACAAAGGTGAGCTCTCTCTCTCTCTCTCTCTCTCTCTCTCTCTCTCTCTCTCTCTCCTCAGAAACACACCCGGGGTCACAGAACTAAATTGACCCAACTTTAACAATCTATTGCTCACACCTAGACACAAGTACCTGATTTCCCCCTGATTGGACGGTCATTTTAAGCCAATCAGAATCCCCCTTGTGCGCTCTCTGACGTTCTGATTGGTCGATAGATAGCCTCTTGCACAACACTGGGCTTTCTGAATGGCTAGTTGCCAGTGGTGGGGAGATCAGAGTATTCCAGAGTGGTTTAGACCCCTCTAGCCAGACAGTTGCAACCGGTTTCTCACCTCCTGAACCAGTTCCTGATTTCCTGCCAATTGATTTTTAACCTGAACCGGTTCCTGATTTTCCAAGGTACCTGATCTATCCTCCTTGCTATTCAAGGTATATACCTGATATATCCCCCATTTCCCGAGGTCTATATAACCCATACGGGTTTATAATCCCCTCAGATAATAGCAATAACATTGGCTCTTCCAATTTTAGATGCGTCAAAGTTTTGTTAAGATTTGCGTTTTTAGAGCACTAACGAGGGCGTTAATAGGGGTTATTCGTTAATGGAATCTTACTTTAGTGTGGGGTACATAGTGTGGGAGGGTCGAGAGTGTGGGGGACAGTGTGTGGGAGGTGTAGAGTTTGGGTAAAGTGTGTGGGAGTTCCGAATGTGGGGAGGTGTTATCGTGGTTCTGGCACAGTTGGTGGCGTGTGGTTGCAGTGTTGAACAGCAGGTGGAATGTTGCACAGTGTGGCCCTGAGCATGGTGGGCAGACGGTCTGCTGGTCCTGGACCACTTGTGAGTAGGCACTGTGGACCAGTTGAACCACTGGTACGTACCTGTGGGACACTAGTGAACCGTTGTGGTGTGGCTGGGATCCCAGAGGGCCGACTTTCAGGCCATTTTGGGCCACTAAACAGCCGCTGTGGCCCAGCTGGGCCACTAAACAGCCGTTGTGGCCCTGTTGGACCACTATTTGATATGATCTGCATCCCTGGACCGGTCCATCGCACATCCTGTACCCGTTGTTGCCATCTCAGACGTAAACAAAGAATTTTAGCTGTCTTAAGTGCCTCCACTGGATTGTCCCTCCTTCTCCTAGTCCTCCACTCTTCCTCCACTTCCTACGCCCTCCAGAGGATCACTCCACTCGAAAATTCCAAGGACCTGCCAGAAAAGTCCCAATACTTCCTCCGTGAGGTCATAGAAACCCCCAAAATCCCTAGAAACCCCACCAAAAAATCAAATTTGAAGCCTAGAATCTCTCTCAGTGTCACACACTCTCAAAAAAACAGTGACTTTAACAGTGATTACTATGTTAGCCTCAACAGGGGTTACCGAAACGGGTTTAACGGGACACATGCCGTTAAACAGAAGGGGTTTTCGTTGAAAAGGGTGAATGGGAGGTACAGCATAGAGGAATATAGAAGAAGAGGGCGTTGGGAAGAGCGTCAAGACCCTTTCCTCTCTACTGGTCGACGTATTGATCAATCTACAGGTATTAACGCTGGCTGGAGCCTAGGAGAAGCCTACCTAGGAATTAACCCCGCTAGGAGCCTAGGAGGAGCCTATCTACCTCCAGGAGGATATGCACCTAAGGAAATTAACCCTGCTGGGAGCGTAGAAAAATCCTATCCACCTCCAGAAGGACAAGAGGGCCATTTAGAGGTTCCAGAAGGGCCATTACCTAGTCCAAGGGGCCACCAACCTCTCCTATTAGTCTACGACTATTTACGACCATCCTACTATCCCTGGCGTACTACCAGAGACGAGTGTGCTAACTACGCCACCAGGTATGTGATAGATAGATAGATATAGTAATATAGATAAATTTTCTCTATGCACGCCTCCGGGTGGGTCAGGACCTGATCAACCAGGTTGTTACTACTAGATTCCACTTATCTCTCAAAGGTAAATTTAATAAACGGGTCCACAATATTGTCTTGGTCAAAATATATCCGAGGCCGTATTATTTGGCCTCGAAAACTCCATATGGTGGAGAGGGAAGCCAGTGGAAGGCCTCTGTCAGATGACCAAAAGCTCCAGCTGTGGGACCAGCGTCAGGAAACACTTGTCCCGTGTCCTGACAACCCTAACCTAACCTAATATATATATATATATATATATATATATATATATATATATATATATATATATATATATATATATATATATAAAGAATTAAAATGTTACGACCATCCTGTTGCTGTTGGAGTGTAAGCAAAGTAACATTTATGAAGGGATTCAGGGAAACCGGCAGGCCGGACTTGAGTCCTGGAGATGGGAAGTACAGTGTCTGCACTCTGAAGGAGGGATGTTAATGTTCCAGTTTTATAACTGTAGTGTAAAGCACCCCTCTGGCAAGACAGTGATGGAGTGAATGATGATGAAAGTTTTACTTTTCGGACCACCCTGCCTTGGTGGCCACCCTGCCTTGGTGGCCACCCTGCCTAGTGGCCACCCTGCCTTGGTGGGAATCGGCCGATGTGTTAATAAAAAAAAAAAAAAATATATATATATATATATATATATATATATATATATATATATATATATATATATATATATATATATATATATATATATATATAGTGTGTGTGTGTGTGTGTGTGTGTGTGTGTGTACTCACCTAGTTGTACTCACCTAGTTGTGGTTGCAGGGGTCGAGACATAGCTCCTGGCCCCGCCTCTTCACTGGCCGCTACTGGGTCACTCTCCCTGCGCCATGAGCTTTATCATACCTCTTCTTAAAGCTGTGTATGGAACCTGCCTCCACTACATCGCTTCCCAAGGTATTCCACTTCCGACTACTCTGTGACTGAAGAAATACTTCCTAACATCCCTGTGATTCATCTGAGTCTTCAACTTCCAACTGTGTCCCCTTGTTGCTGTGTCCCATCTCTGGAACATTCTGTCTCTGTCCACCTTGCCGTCAATTCCTCTCAGTATCTTATATGTCGTTATCATGTCCCCCCTATCTCTCCTGTCCTCCAGTGTCGTCAGGTCGATTTCCCTTAACCTCTCCTCGTAGGACATACCCCTTAGCTCCGGGACTAGTCTTGTTGCAAACCTTTGCACTTTCTCTAGCTTCTTCACGTGCTTGGCAAGGTGTGGGTTCCAAACTGGTGCTGCATACTCCAGTATGGGCCTAACGTACACAGTGTACAGGGTCCTTAACGATACTTTATTAAGATGTCGGAATGCTGTTCTTAGGTTTGCTAGGCGCCCATATGCTGCAGCAGTTATTTGGTTGATGTGCGCCTCAGGAGATGTGCCTGGTGTTATACTCACCCCAAGGTCTTTTTCCTTGATTGAGGTTTGCAGTCTCTGGCCCCCTAGGCTGTACTCCGTCTGCGGTCTTCTTTGCCCTTCCCCAATCTTCTTGACTTTGCACTTGGTTGGGTTGAACTCCAGGAGCCAATTGCTGGACCAGGCTTGCAGCCTGTCCAGATCCCTTTGTAGTTCTGCCTGTGTGTGTGTGTGTGTGTGTGTGTGTGTGTGTGTGTACTCACCTAATGTCAAAGACCTGGGAGTGATCATGTCAGAGGATCTCACCTTCAAAGACCATAACACCGTAGCAATCGCATCTGCTAGAAAAATGACAGGATGGATAATGAGAACCTTCAAAACCAGGGATGCAAAGCCCATGTTGACACTTTACAAATCGCTTGTTTTATCTAGGCTGGAATATTGCTGCACACTAAATGCACCTTTCAAGGCGGGTGAAATTGCTGACCTAGAAAATGTGCAGAGAACCTTCACCGCACGCATAACTGCGATAAACCACCTCAATTACTGGGAACGCTTGAAGTTCCTAAACCTGTACTCCCTAGATCGCAGGCGGGAGAGATACATTATTATATACACGTGGAAAATTCTCGAGGGATTAGTACCAAACTTGCACACGAAAATCACTCCCTACGAAAGCAAAAGACTCGGCAGGCGATGTAACATCCCCCCAATGAAGAGCAGGGGTGCCACTAGCACGTTGAGGGACAACACAATAAGTGTCAGGGGCCCAAGATTGTTCAACTGCCTCCCAGCATACATAAGGGGGATTACCAACAAACCCCTGGCTGTCTTCAAGCAGGCACTGGACAGGCACCTCAAGTCGGTACCTGACCAGCCAGGCTGTGGTTCGTACGTTGGACTGCGTGCGGCCAGCAGTAACAGCCTGGTTGATCAGGCTCTGGTCCAACATGAGGTCTGGTCACAGACCGGGCCGCAGGAGCGTTGACCCCTAGAATTCTCTCCAGGTAAACTCCAGGTAATTGTACTCACCTAATTGTGGTTGCAGGGGTCGAGATTCAGCTCCTAGCCCCGCCTCTTCGCTGTCCGCTATTTGGTCTCTGCTCTCCCTACTCCATGAGCTTTATCATACCTTGTCTTAAAACTATGTATGGTTCCCGCCTCCACTATATCGTTCGCTAGACTATTCCACTTCCTGACTACTCTATGGGTGAAGAAATGCTTCCTAACATCCCTTTGACTCATCTGAGTCTTCAGCTTCCAGTTGTGCCCTCTGGTTTCTGTGTTCCCTCTCTGGAACATCCTGTCACTATCTACCTTGTCGATTCCCCGCAGTATTTTGTATGTCGTTATCATGTCTCCTCTAACCTTTCTATCCTCCAGTGTTGTTAGTCCTATTTCCCTCAACCTTTCTTCATAGGACAGTCCCCTGAGTTGTGGAACTAGCCTTGTCGCAAACCTTTGCGACTGGTGCTGCATATTCTAGTATGGGCCTGACGTACACGGTGTACAGTGTCTTGAACGATTCCTTGTTAAGGTAACGGAACGCTAATCTTAGGTTTGCCAGTCTCCCATATGCTGCCGCGGTTATCTGGTTGATGTGTGTTTCAGGAGACGTGCTTGGCGTTATACTCACCCCAAGGTCTTTCTCCTTTGATGAGGTTTGTAGCCTTTGTCCACCTAGCCTGTACTCTGTCAGCGGTCTTCTTTGCCCTTCTCCGATCTTCATGACTTTACATTTGGTGGGGTTAAATTCGAGAAGCCAGTTGCTAGACCAGATGTCAAGCTTGTCCAGGTCTGTTTGAAGTCCTGCTTGGTCCTCTTCCGATGTGATTCTCCTCATTAATTTCACATCATCTGCGAACAGAGACACTTCTGAGTCTATCCCGTCCGTCATGTCATTTACATATACCAAGAATAGCACTGGTCCTAGGACTGACCCCTGCGGTACACCGCTCGTCACAGGCGCCCACTGTGATACCTCATCACGCACCATGACCCGTTGTTGCCTCCCTGTGAGGTATTCCCTGATCCATTCCAGTGCCCTTCGTGTTATACATGCTTGTTCTTCCAACTGTGTATGTATGTGTATTTATGTATGTGTATATGTGTATGTATGTGTATATGTGTATGTATGTGTGTGTGTACGTTGACCTAGAAAAAGAAGAAACAGCTTGGCCATAACTCAGTCAATACCTTGTTGATTTCTTATATCTTTTTAATGCTATATTAATATTGCAGGTTCCTGGTAGGAGGTGGTTGCCCACTGATACCATTGGTATCCTTCCCTGGGTCAGGTAATACCTGGCTGAGGTACCTGGCTCAGACACTTACTGGAGTCTTTACTGGTTCAGTCTACCATGATGAAGTGTTGGCACTTAGTGGTAAGTGCTACGTCCTGGTTATATCTCCTCATCTAGTATCATGTACGTCTTGGTTATATCTCCTCACTACAGTGTAGTATCGTGTATGTCCTGGTTATATCTCCCTACTAGGGTGTAGTATCGTGTATATCATGGCTATATCTTCCCACTCGAGTGAACTATCGTGTATATTGACTATATCTCCCCACTAAAGTGAAGTATCGTGTACATCATGACTATATCTCCCCACTAGAGTGAAGTATCGTGTATATCATGACTATATCTCCACACTAAAGTGAAGTATTGTGTATATCATGACTCTATCTGCCCACTGGAGTTAAGTATCGTGTATATCATGACTATATCTACCCACTAAAGTGAAGTATCGTGTGTATCATGAATATATCTCCCAACTAAAGAGAAGTATCGTGTATATCATAGCTATATCTCCCCACTAAAGTAAAGTATCGTGTATATCATGACTATATCTCCCCACTACAGTGAAGTATCGTGTATATCATAGCTATATCTCCCCACTAGACTGTAGTATCGTGTATATCATGACTATATCTCCCCACACAGGGTTCCTGGGAGAGAGGGACGGCTACAGACAGGGAACTACACTGCTACAGAAGACACACAGCTACCCACTGCTACCAGAAGGTCACTGTATAACGAACTTCCTCTTATTACGTATACCTACATAAAGTGAAGTATTCTGTACAACGGTTTAAGGTATACATTGTGTATATCGCAGTGATGGAAGGCAGTTGTATGTCTTAGCGAGGTTATATGACATAGCAGTTAGACCTTGCTATTACGAACTTAATAAAAGACCTTATCTCTTCCTAGATCCCTGTTATAATGACCACTGACGTTTAAGCTTGTTATAAAGAACCTTATAAAAGACAACAGTTCTTGTTAGATACCTGCTATAACGAACAATTAGGTCTAACCTTGCTATAACGAACGATAACATTTTGCAGCCTCAGACTAGTCTTAACACCTTGTAGAAGTGTTGTAGTAGCCTCAGACTAGTCTTAACAACTTGTAGAAGTGTTGTAGCAGCCTCAGACTAGTCTTAACACCTTGTAGAAGTGTTGTTGTAGCCTCAGACTAGTCTTAACACCTTGTAGAAGTGTTGTAGTAGCCTCAGACTAGTCTTAACAACTTGTAGAAGTGTTGTAGCAGCCTCAGACTAGTCTTAACAACTTGTAGAAGTGTTGTAGTAGCCTCAGACTAGTCTTAACAACTTGTAGAAGTGTTGTAGTAGCCTCAGACTAGTCTTAACACCTTGTAGAAGTGTTGTAGTAGCCTCAGACTAGTCTTAACAACTTGTAGAAGTGTTGTAGTAGCCTCAGACAAGTCTTAACACCTTGTAGAAGTGTTGTTGTAGCCTCAGACAAGTCTTAACAACTTGTAGAAGTGTTGTAGTAGCCTCAGACTAGTCTTAACAACTTGTAGAAGTGTTGTAGTAGCCTCAGACTAGTCTTAACACCTTGTAGAAGTGTTGTAGTAGCCTCAGACAAGTCTTAACACCTTGTAGAAGTGTTGTAGTAGCCTCAGACAAGTCTTAACACCTTGTAGAAGTGTTGTAGTAGCCTCAGACTAGTCTTAACACCTTGTAGAAGTGTTGTAGTAGCCTCAGACTAGTCTTAACAACTTGTAGAAGTGTTGTAGTAGCCTCAGACAAGTCTTAACAACTTGTAGAAGTGTTGTAGTAGACTCAGACTAGTCTTAACAACTTGTAGAAGTGTTGTAGTAGCCTCAGACTAGTCTTAACACCTTGTAGAAGTGTTGTAGTAGCCTCAGACAAGTCTTAACACCTTGTAGAAGTGTTGTAGTAGCCTCAGACTAGTCTTAACAACTTGTAGAAGTGTTGTAGTAGCCTCAGACTAGTCTTAACACCTTGTAGAAGTGTTGTAGTAGCCTCAGACAAGTCTTAACACCTTGTAGAAGTGTTGTAGTAGCCTCAGACAAGTCTTAACACCTTGTAGAAGTGTTGTAGTAGCCTCAGACTAGTCTTAACACCTTGTAGAAGTGTTGTAGTAGCCTCAGACTAGTCTTAACACCTTGTAGAAGTGTTGTAGTAGCCTCAGACTAGTCTTAACAAC
This sequence comes from Cherax destructor, assembly GCA_009830355.1. Taxonomy (NCBI): domain Eukaryota; kingdom Metazoa; phylum Arthropoda; class Malacostraca; order Decapoda; family Parastacidae; genus Cherax; species Cherax destructor. The sequence continues at coordinate 27,000 of WNWK01014882.1, forward strand.
TTGTAGAAGTGTTGTTGTAGCCTCAGACTAGTCTTAACCACTTGTAGAAGTGTTGTAGTAGCCTGAGACTAGTCTTAACAACTTGTAGAAGTGTTGTAGTAGCCTCAGACTAGTGTTAACAACTTGTAGAAGTGTTGTAGTAGCCTCAGACTAGTCTTAATACCTTGTAGAAGTGTTGTAGTAGCCTCAGACTAGTGTTAACAACTTGTAGAAGTGTTGTAGAAGCCTCAGACTAGTCTTAACAACTTGTAGAAGTGTTGTTGTAGCCTCAGACTAGTCTTAACAACTTGTAGAAGTGTTGTAGTAGCCTCAGACTAGTCTTAACAACTTGTAGAAGTGTTGTAGTAGCCTCAGACTAGTCTTAACAACTTGTAGAAGTGTTGTAGTAGCCTCAGACTAGTCTTAACAACTTGTAGAAGTGTTGTAGTAGCCTCAGACTAGTCTTAACACCTTGTAGAAGTGTTGTTGTAGCCTCAGACTAGTTTTAACAACTTGTAGAATTGTTGTAGTAGCCTCAGACTAGTCTTAACACCTTGTAGAAGTGTTGTAGTAGCCTCAGACTAGTCTTAACAACTTGTAGAAGTGTTGTAGTAGCCTCAGACTAGTCTTAACACCTTGTAGAAGTGTTGTAGCAGCCTCAGACTAGTCTTAACAACTTTTAGAAGTGTTGTAGTAGCCTCAGACTAGTCTTAACAACTTGTAGAAGTGTTGTTGTAGCCTCAGACTAGTCTTATCAACTTGTAGAAGTGTTGTAGTAGCCTCAGACTAGTGTTAACAACTTGTAGAAGTGTTGTAGTAGCCTCAGACTAGTCTTAACACCTTGTAGAAGTGTTGTAGTAGCCTCAGACTAGTCTTAACAACTTGTAGAAGTGTTGTAGTAGCCTCAGACTAGTCTTAACAACTTGTAGAAGTGTTGTTGTAGCCTCAGACTAGTCTTAACAACTTGTAGAAGTGTTGTAGTAGCCTCAGACTAGTCTTAACACCTTGTAGAAGTGTTGTAGTAGCCTCAGACTAGTCTTAACAACTTGTAGAAGTGTTGTTGTAGCCTCAGACTAGTCTTAACAACTTGTAGAAGTGTTGTAGTAGCCTCAGACTAGTCTAACAACTTAGAAGTGTTGTTGTAGCCTCAGACTAGTCTTAACAACTTGTAGAAGTGTTGTAGTAGCCTCAGACTAGTCTTAACAACTTGTAGAAGTGTTGTAGTAGCCTCAGACTAGTCTTAACAACTTGTAGAAGTGTTGTAGTAGCCTCAGACTAGTCTTAACACCTTGTAGAAATGTTGTTGTAGCCTCAGACTAGTTTTAACAACTTGTAGAAGTGTTGTAGTAGCCTCAGACTAGTCTTAACACCTTGTAGAAGTGTTGTAGTAGCCTCAGACTAGTCTTAACAACTTTTAGAAGTGTTGTAGCAGCCTCAGACTAGTCTTAACAACTTGTAGAAGTGTTGTAGTAGCCTCAGACTAGTCTTAACAACTTGTAGAAGTGTTGTTGTAGCCTCAGACTAGTCTTATCAACTTGTAGAAGTGTTGTAGTAGCCTCAGACTAGTGTTAACAACTTGTAGAAGTGTTGTAGTAGCCTCAGACTAGTCTTAACACCTTGTAGAAGTGTTGTAGTAGCCTCAGACTAGTCTTAACAACTTGTAGAAGTGTTGTTGTAGCCTCAGACTAGTCTTAACAACTTGTAGAAGTGTTGTAGTAGCCTCAGACTAGTCTTAACAACTTGTAGAAGTGTTGTAGTAGCCTCAGACAAGTCTTAACACCTTGTAGAAGTGTTGTTGTAGCCTCAGACTAGTCTTAACAACTTGTAGAAGTGTTGTAGTAGCCTCAGACTAGTCCTAACAACTTGTAGAAGTGTTGTAGCAGCCTCAGACTAGTCTTAACAACTTGTAGAAGTGTTGTAGTAGCCTCAGACTAGTCTTAACAACTTGTAGAAGTGTTGTAGTAGCCTCAGACTAGTCTTAACACCTTGTAGAAGTGTTGTAGCAGCCTGAGACAAGTCTTAACACCTTGTAGAAGTGTTGTAGTAGCCTCAGACTAGTCTTAACACCTTGTAGAAGTGTTGTAGTAGCCTCAGACTAGTCTTAACAACTTGTAGAAGTGTTGTTGTAGCCTCAGACTAGTCTTAACAACTTGTAGAAGTGTTGTAGTAGCCTCAGACTACTCTTAACACCTTGTAGAAGTGTTGTAGTAGCCTCAGACTAGTCTTAACAACTTGTAGAAGTGTTGTAGTAGCCTCAGACTAGTCTTAACACCTTGTAGAAGTGTTGTAGTAGCCTCAGACTAGTCTTAACACCTTGTAGAAGTGTTGTTGTAGCCTCAGACTAGTCTTAACAACTTGTAGAAGTGTTGTTGTAGCCTCAGACTAGTCTTAACAACTTGTAGAAGTGTTGTTGTATCCTCAGACTAGTCTTAACACCTTGTAGAAGTGTTGTAGTAGCCTCAGACTAGTGTTAACAACTTGTAGAAGAGTTGTAGTAGCCTCAGACTAGTCTTAACACCTTGTAGAAGTGTTGTAGTAGCCTCAGACTAGTCTTAACAACTTGTAGAAGTGTTGTAGTAGCCTCAGACTATTGTTAGCAACTTGTAGAAGTGTTGTTGTAGCCTCAGACTAGTCTTAACAACTTGTAGAAGTGTTGTAGTAGTCTCAGACTAGTGTTAATACCTTGTAGAAGTGTTGTCTTTGCCTCAGACTAGTCTTAACAACTTGTAGAAGTGTTGTAGTAGCCTCAGGATAGTCTTAACACCTTGTAGAAGTGTTGTTGTAGCCTCAGACTAGTCTTAACAACTTGTAGAAGTGTTGTAGTAGCCTCAGACTATTGTTAGCAACTTGTAGAAGTGTTGTAGTAGCCTCAGACTAGTCTTAATAACTTGTAGAAGTGTTGTAGTAGCCTCAGGATAGTCTTAACACCTTGTAGAAGTGTTGTAGTAGCCTCAGGCTAGTTTTAACACCTTGTAGAAGTGTTGTAGTAGCCTCAGACTAGTCTTAACACCGTGTAGAAGTGTTGTTGTAGCCTCAGACTATTGTTAACACCTTGTAGAAGTGTTGTTGTAGCCTCAGACTAGTCTTACCACCTTGTAGAAGTGTTGTTGTAGCCTCAGACTAGTCTTAACACCTTGTAGAAGTGTTGTAGTAGCCTCAGACTAGTCTTAACACCTTGTAGAAGTGTTGTTGTAGCCTCAGACTAGTCTTAACAATTTGTAGAAGTGTTGTAGTAGCCTCAGACTATTGTTAGCAACTTGTAGAAGTGTTGTAGTAGCCTCAGACTAGTCTTAACAACTTGTAGAAGTGTTGTAAGAGCCTCAGGATAGTCTTAACACCTTGTAGAAGTGTTGTAGTAGCCTCAGGCTAGTTTTAACACCTTGTAGAAGTGTTGTAGTAGCCTCAGACTAGTCTTAACACTTTGTAGAAGTGTTGTTGTAGCCTCAGACTAGTCTTAACACCTTGTAGAAGTGTTGTAGTAGCCTCAGACTATTGTTAACAACCTTGTAGAAGTGTTGTAGTAGCCTCAGACTAGTCTTACAACTTGTAGAAGTGTTGTAGTAGCCTCGGGATAGTCTTAACACCTTGTAGAAGTGTTGTAGTAGCCTCAGGCTAGTTTAACACCTTGTAGAAGTGTTGTAGTAGCCTCAGACTAGTCTTAACACCTTGTAGAAGTGTTGTTGTAGCCTCAGACTAGTCTTAACACCTTGTAGAAGTGTTGTTGTAGCCTCAGACTAGTCTTAACACCTTGTAGAAGTGTTGTTGTAGCCTCAGACTAGTCTTAACACCTTGTAGAAGTGTTGTAGTAGCCTCAGACTATTGTCAACAACTTGTAGAAGTGTTGTAGTAGCCTCAGACTAGTCTTAACAACTTGTAGAAGTGTTGTAGTAGCCTCAGGATAGTCTTAACACCTTGTAGAAGTGTTGTAGTAGCCTCAGGCTAGTTTTAACACCTTGTAGAAGTGTTGTAGTAGCCTCAGACTAGTCTTAACACCTTGTAGAAGTGTTGTTGTAGCCTCAGACTATTGTTAACACCTTGTAGAAGTGTTGTTGTAGCCTCAGACTAGTCTTAACACCTTGTAGAAGTGTTGTTGTAGCCTCAGGCTAGTTTTAACACCTTGTAGAAGTGTTGTTGTAGCCTCAGACTAGTTTTAACAACTTGTAGAAGTGTTGTTGTAGCCTCAGACTAGTCTTAACAACTTGTAGAAGTGTTGTAGTAGCCTCAGACTATTGTTAACAACTTGTAGAAGTGTTGTTGTAGCCTCAGACTAGTCTTAACAACTTGTAGAAGTGTTGTAGTAGCCTCAGACTATTGTTAACAACTTGTAGAAGTGTTGTTGTAGCCTCAGACTAGTCTTAACAACTTGTAGAAGTGTTGTAGTAGCCTCTGACTAGTGTTAGCAACTTATAGAAGTGTTGTAGTAGCCTCAGACTAGTGTTAGCAACTTGTAGAAGTGTTGTAGTAGCCTCAGACTAGTGTTAACAACTTATAGAAGTATTGTAGTAACCTCAGACTAGTCTTAACACCTTGTAGAAGTGTTGTAGTAGCCTCAGACTAGTGTTAACAATTTGTAGAAGTGTTGTAGTATCATCAGACTAGTCTTAACACCTTGTAGAAGTGTTGTAGTATCCTCAGGCTAGTCTTAACACATTATAGAAGTGTTGTAGTAACCTCAGACTAGTCTTAACACCTTGTATAAGTGTTGTAGTAGCCTCAGACTAGTCTTAACAATTTGTAGAAGTGTTGTAGTATCCTCAGGCTAGTCTTAACACCTTATAGAAGTAATCTTGTAGCTCCAGGCTAGTCCTAACACCTCTCATTTACACCTACAGTTCTACAAGGCGGGGTCTACAAGGGAGAGGACTTTCGCTTCCTACTTCCTAAGGTCCCAAGGAAGGTTGTAGTGCTTTTGAGGAGTCCCTGGGAGTCCCTACTAGCCCTGAGACACTACCATGCTGCTGGTCACACTGGCTTTGCTAGTTCTAGCTACTTCAGGGGCGCTAGTAAGTCTGTAAACTAGACACAGGTGCAACACCTAAGTGTCTTATTCATCAATAAAGACACCCAGGTGTTGTACATGTGTCTTATTCATCAATAAAGACACCCAGGTGTTGTACATGTGTCTTATTCATCAATAAAGACACCCAGGTGTTGTACATGTGTCTTATTCATCAATAAAGACACCCAGGTGTTGTACATGTGTCTTATTCATCAATAAAGACACATATGTGTTAATTAACATATATATTTGCAGACTGGAGCAACTTCACAGTAGAGAGGGCAGAGATGTGGGTCAGACTGAACACTGCTTGGCTAAGTGTACCAAACACTGATGTACATGTTGTACATTATGAACAACTCCAGGTAAGTGTACATCTCCAGGTATGTGTGTGCTATGTACACCTCCAGGTATATGTACACCATGTATGTGTACACCTCCAGGTATGTGTGTGCTATGTACACCTCCAGGTAGGTGTGCACCTTCAGGTATGTGTAAACCTCCAGTTATGTCTACACATCCAGGTATGTGTACACCTCCAGGTATGTGTGCACCTCCAGGTATGTGTGTGCTATGTACACTTCCAGGTATGTTTACACCTCCAGGTACGTGTGTGCTATGTACACCTCCAGGTATGTGTGTGCTATGTACACCTCCAAGTATGTGTACACCTCCAGGTACGTGTGTGCTATGTACACCTCCAGGTATGTGTGTGCTATGTACACCTCCAGGTATGTGTACACCTCCAGGTACGTGTGTGCTATGTACACCTCCAGGTATGTGTGTGCTATGTACACCTCCAGGTATGTGTACACCTGGTATGTGTACACCTCCAGGTATGTGTACACCTCCAGGTATGTGTACACCTCCAGTTATGTGTGCTATGTACACCTCTAGGTATGTGTACACTTCCAGGTATGTGTGTTCTATGTACACCTCCAGGTATGTGTACACCTCCAGGTATGTGTACACCTGCAGGTATGTGTACACCTCCAGGTATGTGTACACCTGCAGGTATGTGTACACCTCCAGGTATGTGTACACCTCCAGGTATGTGTACACCTCCAGGTATGTGTACACCTCCAGGTATGTGTGCACCTACATAAGAACATAAGAACATAAGAAAGAAGGAACACTGCAGCAGGCCTACTGGCCCATGCGAGGCAGGTTCAAGTCTCCCACCGGCTTAAGCCAATGCCCCGACCCAGCCAGGTCAGGTTACATTCACTTAAGGAAGGAGCACGGCATCTGACCTAGTAGCACAAACTAGTCAGGTCCAACTCACACCCACCCGCACCCACTTATATATTTATCTAGCCTATTTTTAAAACTACACAACGTTTTAGCCTCTATAACTGTACTCGGAAGTTTGTTCCACTCATCGACAACTCTATTACCAAACCAATGCTTTCCTATATCCTTCCTGAATCTGAATTTATCCAACTTAAAGTCATTGCTGCGAGTCCTGTCAGTACTAGATATTTTTAGCATGCTATTTACATCACCTTTATTTATTCCTGTTTTCCATTTATACACCTCAATCATATCCCCCCTAATTCTACGCCTTTCTAGAGAGTGCAGATTCAGGGCCCTCAGTCTATCCTCATAGGGAAGATTTCTGATACATGGGATCAACTTTGTCATCCTCCTCTGTACGTTTTCCAGAGCATTTATATCCATTCTGTAATACGGTGACCAAAACTGTGCAGCATAATCTAGATGAGGCCTAACCAAGGATATATAGAGTTTTCACACAGGAAGACATTAATAATATCCCAGTAATTAATTTTTACAGAGGCCCAGAAGAAGATAAATTATGTAATATCACAGTCACTAGCGAAATGATTATGAAACAGCTGGACCGACTGAAACAAAATAAATCGCCGGGTCCTGATGAGCTTTTTGCAAGGGTTCTTAAGGAATGCAAAATGGAACTCTGTGAACCAATATCTAACATTTTTAATTTATCTCTTCAAACAGGTGTAGTGTCTGATATGTGGAAGATGGCTAATGTAATTCCTATTTTTAAAGTAGGGGACAAGTCACTACCGTCAAACTACCGCCCAATAAGCCTGACCTCAATTGTAGGCAAATTACTAGAGTCAATTATAGCTGATATTATTAGAAGCCATCTAGATAACCATAATTTGATTAATGATACCCAGCATGGATTCACGAGGGGCCGTTCCTGCCTATCTAATTTATTAACCTTCTTCAGTAAAGCTTTTGAGGCTGTTGATCACGATAAAGAATTCGATATTGTTTATTTAGACTTTAGTAAGGCTTTTGATAGAGTACCGCACCAGAGACTGTTAAAGAAAGTGGCAGCTCATGGCATTGGGGGAAAAGTGCTGTCATGGATCGAGTCATGGCTCACCAATAGGAAGCAGAGAGTGTGCATAAATGGGGTTAAATCCGAATGGGGACTTGTAACAAGTGGTGTTCCACAGGGATCAGTCTTAGGCCCATTGTTATTTATAATATATATCAATGACCTTGATGAGGGAATTACTAGTGATATGAGCAAATTCGCCGACGACACGAAGATAGGTAGGATAATTGATTCAAACATAGATGTCATAGAACTTCAGGAAGATTTAGACAAACTTAATTCGTGGTCAGAAAAGTGGCAGATGCAGTTCAATGTAGATAAATGCAAGGTTCTGAAGCTCGGGAGTGTCCATAACCCAAGCACTTATAAGTTAAATAACGTAGAACTTAGCCATACAGATTGCGAGAAGGACTTGGGGGTGATGGTAAGCAGCAACCTTAAACCAAGACAGCAATGCCTAAGCGTACGTAATAAGGCAAATAGATTACTGGGATTTATATCAAAAAGTGTTAGCAACAGAAGTCCAGAGGTTATATTACAGCTTTATACATCATTAGTAAGGCCTCACCTAGATTACGCAGCTCAGTTCTGGTCTCCATATTACAGAATGGACATAAATTCGTTAGAAAACATTCAGCGTAGAATGACTAAATTAATACATAGCATTAGAAATCTTCCTTACGAAGAAAGATTGAAGACCCTAAAATTACATTCACTTGTAAGACGTAGAATGAGGGAGACATGATCGAGGTATACAAGTGGAAAATGGGTATTAACAAAGGGGATATAAATAAGGTCTTGAGGATATCTCTCAAGAAGAACCCGCAATAATGGATTCAAGTTAGATAAGTTTAGATTTAGAAAGGATATAGGAAAGTATTGGTTTGGAAATAGGGTAGTTGATGAGTGGAACAGTCTGCCTAGTAGGGTTATTGAAGCTAGGACCTTGGGTAGTTTCAAATTTAGGTTGGATAAATTCATGAGTGAGAGGGGTTGGATTTGAGTGGGACTCGCGCATGAGTGGGTAGAATTGTCAAAGATTATTTCTTGGGTAGCATTGAAAATTGGGTTGAGCAAATATTCTGTTAGTGGGACGGATTGTGAAGGACCTGCCTAGTATGGGCCAACAGGCCTGCTGCAGTGTTCCTCCTTTCTTATGTTCTTATGTTATGAGTTGAAGAACAACCTGAGGACTCCTATTATTTATGCTTCTTGATATGAAGCCAAGGATTCTGTTCGCTTTATTGCGAACACTTATGCACTGCTATCTTGGTTTTAGATTACTGCTAACCAGAACTCCTAAATCCTTTTCGCAATCAGTAGTATTAAGATCTACATTATTTAGTATATATGTGGCATGGTTATTGCCCTGTCCAATATTTAGCATTTATCTATATTAAACTGCATCTGCCACTTCTCCGACCACTGCATCAGTCTATTCAAATCTTCTTGGAGTGCTCTAATGTCCTCATTTGAATGAATTGGATGGCCTATTTTGGTGTCATCGGCAAACTTGCTTATGTCGCTATTTATTCCCTCATCTATGTCGTTTATGTAGATTGTGAACAACAAGGGGCCCAATACTGACCCCTGTGGAACACCGCTTGTGACACTTCCCCACTCTGATTTCTCCCCATTTATGCAAACTCTCTGCTGCCTATTTGTCAACCATGCCTCTATCCAGGAAAAAATTTCTCCTCCTATTCCGTGTGCCTTAATTTTCCTCAATAGTCTCTGATGTGGGACTCTATCAAAAGCCTTACTGAAGTCCATATACACAATACCATATTCATTACCATGATCTACCTCCTCAAATACCTTAGTGAAAAAAGTTATTAAATTTGTAAGGCAGGAACGCCCTTTTGTAAAACCGTGCTGAGATTCTTTGATTAATTTATGCTTTTCAAGATGGCTACGAATTGCCTCGGCAATTATTGATTCCATAAATTTTCCCACTATGGAGGTTAGGCTTATTGGTCTATAGTTCGAAGCTAAGGACCTGTCTCCTGCTTTGAAAATAGGTATTACATTTGCCATTTTCCACTTATCTGGCACCATGCCAGTTTGCAGTGATATGTTGAAAAGATTAGCCATAGGTTTGCTAAGCTCCTCTTTACATTCCTTTAGAACCCTTGCATACAGTTCATCAGGGCCTGGGGATTTGTTAGGTTTTAATTTATCTATTTGTCTAAGGACCATGTCACTTGTGACCCTAATCGTGTATAGTTTACTATCGTCCTGTTCTACATAATTTATTATTTCTGGAATATCGCTAGTATCTTCCTGTGTAAAAACTGAGAGGAAGTAAGTGTTAAAAATTCTGCACATTTCCTTATCACTGACGGTGAGCTGACCTGAGTAACTTTTGAGTGGGCCTATCTTGTCCTTAATCTTACTTCTGTATACCTGAAAAAATCCTTTTGGGTTAGTCTTCGATTCTCTTGCAACTTTAACCTCATAGTCTATTTTTGCTTTTCTTATTCCCTTTTTTATTTATCTCTTTAACTGAATATATTGATTACTTAATTGTCCCTCTCCTCTTTTGATTCGCCTATATATGCCTCTCTTTTGACCAATGAGATGTTTTAATCTATTGTTCATCCATTTAGGATCATTTTTGTTTGATCTGATTTCCCTATTAGGAACATAAGTTGTCTGAGCAGCTAGAACTATTCTCTGGAAAACGTCATATTGGCAATCACCACCTACCTGACCCACTGTCAGGTCATTCCAGTTCAGCCTACCCAGGAAATTTTTCAGTCCTACGAAATCAGCCAGGCGGAAGTCAGGGACAGAGACTTGATTGCCATTATTAGGGTAATTCCATGATATATTAAAACTGAGTGATTTGTGATCACTTTCCCCAAGCTCATCATTAACCTCAAGATTATTAATTAGCGATTCCCTGCTGGCAAGAACCAAGTCCAGGTATGTGTACACCTCCAGGTATGTGTACACCTCCAGGTATGTGTGTGCTATGTACACCTCCAGGTATGTGTGTGCTATGTACACCTCTAGGTATGTGTACATCTCCAGGTATGTGTGTGCTATGTACACCTCAAGGTATGTGTACACCTGGTATGTGTACACCTCCAGGTATGTGTACACCTCCAGGTATGTGTACACCTCCAGGTATGTGTGTGCTATGCATACTTGGTGTGAATGTTAATACAGTACTCACCTAATTGTGGTTGCAGGGGTCGAGACTTAGCTCCTGTCCCCGCCTCTTCACTGTCTGCTACTGGGTCTCTGCTCTCCCTGCTCCATGAGCTTTATCATACCTTGTCTTAAAACTATGTATGGTTCCTGCCTCCACTATATCTTTCTCTAGACTATTCCACTTCCTGACTACTCTGTGGCTGAAGAAATGTTTCCTGACATCCCTTTGACTCATCTGAGTCTTCAGCTTCCAGTTGTGTCCCCTTGTTTCTGTGTTCCCTCTCTGGAACATCCTGTCACTGTCTACCTTGTCAATTCCCCGCAGTATTTTGTATGTCGTTATCATGTCTCCTCTGACCCTTCTTTCCTCCAGTGTTGTTAGTCCTATTTCCCTCAACCTTTCTTCATAAGACAGACCCCTGAGTTGTGGAACTAACCTTGTCGCAAACCTTTGCACTTTCTCTAGTTTCTTTACGTGCTTGACCAGGTGTGGGTTCCAGACTGGTGCTGCATACTCTAGTATGGGCCTGACGTACACGGTGTACAGTGTCTTGAACGATTCCTTGTTAATGTAACGGAACGCTAATCTTAGGTTTGCCAGTCGCCCATATGCTGGCGCAGTTATCTGGTTGATGTGTGCCTCCGGAGACGTACTTGGCGTTATACTCACCCCAAGGTCTTTCTCCTTTAACGAGGTTTGTAGCCTTTGTCCGCCTAGCCTGTACTCTGTCAGCGGTCTTCTTTGCCCTTCTCCGATCTTCATGACTTTGCATTTGGTGGGATTGAATTCGAGAAGCCAGTTGTATGGTTCCTGCCTCCACTACATCACTTGCTAGACTATTCCACTTCCTGACAACTCTATGGCTGAAGAAATACTTCCTAACATCCCTTTGACACATCTGAGTCTTCAACTTCCAGTTGTGTCCCCTTGTTTCTGTGTCCTATCTCTGGAACATCTTGTCACTGTCTACCTTGTCTATTCCACGCAGTATTTTGTATGTCGTTATCATGTCTCCCCTAACCCTCCTATCTTCCAGTGTCGTCACTGTTGTATACTTTGTGTGTATGTTAATACAGTGTTGTATACTTGTTGTGTATATTAATACAGTGTTGTATACTTGATGTGTATGTTAATACAGTGTTGTATACTTGTTGTGTATATTAATACAGTGTTGTATACTTGTTGTGTATATTAATACAGTGTTGTATACTTGTTGTGTATATTATTACAGTGTTGTATACTTGGTATGTATGTTAATTATAGAAACTTGTTTTGGGACTTCCTTCTTGTAAGTTGCACTCAGGGCAAGCACTGTTGACACCGACACTCTGAGACACTTCTCTCAGACCTACAAGTGGCTATGGGACAAATTTCTAGCTAATTACAGTAAGGGGAATCCCACACTGCCTACACAATACTGGAAGGGGGATTACTTACTTGAAAGAAAAGGGTGGGTAAGTGTCCTGGTCTTCCTTATATATAACCCCTCCTAACACCATGTGCAGTGGATAAACTTTGTCTGCAAAAGATGGGGTAATTAGTGTCCTGCCTGCACCTCAGAGTTCCCTGGTTACTAGGATGTCCCTTGAGTAATATATGCAGTAAGTAACACTAGCTTCCAGACTGAACTTAAGAGATGACGCTGGTACATACCAACACAAAGGCGTCCATCTGCTTAAGACCCACAGATAACTTCACTAACGTTTTTCCCAGAAAACTGGCCAGATACTGAGAGAAAGAAAGCCTAGTCTTACTGTAACAGGGTCTGGATGGAGGCAGATGTCCACGGTACTTCGGGATCTCCTCCGTGGCCCCGGGACAGATGTTGGGTCACGTGGGGATGCTGTGGTATCACAGCACGTCTTCTCCGTGTGGAGTCTGGTCTGGTAAGAACGTAGGTCACAATTTCTGACCACCACACTGCCTAGATTCGTGTGGGCTGCCAGTTGTCTCTAGCTAACATAACCTAATGCTTGCCTATTCAGGCCTATAACTACCTATATTAGGGTGCTAGAGCTACAGTATTAATACCTAACGTTGCCTTAATAATCCTACTATTAGTTTCTATCTGTACAAACTTGCCTAGGTGTTCCTAGGTGGATAAATCTATCAATTAAAATATACACAATAGTCACCTTCAAAAGCTGGAGTGTGTAGTTGTTTTGGTTGGGAGTATGGGTTTATAAACTCCGAGGGCCGATCCACGGTATGTTTAAGGCTCCTAACGGCTCACTTACCCTGTGGAACTTTTAGTGACTAAAAAAGTTTCCACATTAATACAGTGTTGTATACTTGTTGTGTATATTAATACAGTGTTGTATACTTGTTGTGTATGCTAATACAGTGTTGTATACTTGTTGTGTATGCTAATCCAGGTAGACTCCAAGTAATACAGTGTTGTATACTTGTTGTGTATATTAATACAGTGTTGTATACTTGTTGTGTATATTAATACAGTGTTGTATACTTGGTGTGTATGTTAATACAGTGTTGTATAATTGTTGTGTATATTAATACAGTGTTGTATACGTGTTGTGTATGCTAATACAGTGTTGTATACTTGTTGTGTATGCTAATACAGTGTTGTATACTTGTTGTGTATATTAATACAGTGTTGTATACTTGGTGTGTATGTTAATACAGTGTTGTATACTTGGTATGTATGCTAATACAGTGTTGTATACTTGTGTATATTAATACAGTGTTGTATACTTGTTGTGTATATTAATACAGTGTTGTATACTTTTTGTGTATATTAATACAGTGTTGTATACTTGTTGTGTGTATTAATACAGTGTTGTATACTTGGTATGTATGCTAATACAGTGTTGTATACTTGGTGTGTATGCTAATACAGTGTTGTATACTTGGTATGTATGTTAATACAGTGTTGTATACTTGTTGTGTATATTAATACAGTGTTGTATACTTGTTGTGTATATTAATGCAGTGTTGTATACTTGTTGTGTATGTTAATACAATGTTGTATAATTGTTGTGTATATTAATACAGTGTTGTATACTTGGTGTGTATGTTAATACAGTGTTGTATACTTGGTGTGTATATTAATACAGTGTTGTATACTTGTTGTGTATATTAATACAGTGTTGTATGCTTGGTATGTATGTTAATACAGTGTTGTATACTTGTTGTGTATGTTAATAAATTGTTGTATACTTGGTGTGTATGTTAATACAGTTGTATACTTGGTGTGTATGCTAATACAGTGTTGTATACTTGGTGTGTATATTAATACAGTGTTTTATACTTGGTGTGTATATTAATACAGTGTTGTATACTTGGTGTGTATATTAATACAGTGCTGTATACTTGGTGTGTATGTTAATACAGTGTTGTATACTTGTTGTGTATATTAATACAGTGTTGTATACTTGTTGTGTATGTTAATACAGTGTTGTATACTTGTTGTGTATATTAATACAGTGTTGTATACTTGGTGTGTATGTTAATACAGTGTTGTATACTTGTTGTGTATATTAATACAGTGTTGTATACTTGTTGTGTATGCTAATACAGTGTTGTATACTTGTTGTGTATATTAATACAGTGTTGTATACTTGGTGTGTATGTTAATACAGTGTTGTATACTTGGTATGTATGCTAATACAGTGTTGTATACTTGTGTATATTAATACAGTGTTGTATACTTGTTGTGTATATTAATACAGTGTTGTATACTTGTGTATATTAATACAGTGTTGTATACTTGTTGTGTATATTAATACAGTGTTGTATACTTTTTGTGTATATTAATACAGTGTTGTATACTTGTTGTGTATGCTAATCCAGGTAGACTCCAAGTAATACAGTGTTGTATACTTGTTGTGTATATTAATACAGTGTTGTATACTTGTTGTGTATATTAATACAGTGTTGTATACTTGGTGTGTATGTTAATACAGTGTTGTATACTTGTTGTGTATATTAATACAGTGTTGTATACGTGTTGGGTATGCTAATACAGTGTTGTATACTTGTTGTGTATGCTAATACAGTGTTGTATACTTGTTGTGTATATTAATACAGTGTTGTATACTTGGTGTGTATGTTAATACAGTGTTGTATACTTGGTATGTATGCTAATACAGTGTTGTATACTTGTGTATATTAATACAGTGTTGTATACTTGTTGTGTATATTAATACAGTGTTGTATACTTGTGTATATTAATACAGTGTTGTATACTTGTTGTGTATATTAATACAGTGTTGTATACTTGGTATGTATGCTAATACAGTGTTGTATACTTGGTGTGTATGCTAATACAGTGTTGTATACTTGTGTATATTAATACAGTGTTGTATACTTGTTGTGTATATTAATACAGTGTTGTATACTTGTGTATATTAATACAGTGTTGTATACTTGTTGTGTGTATTAATACAGTGTTGTATACTTGGTATGTATGCTAATACAGTGTTGTATACTTGGTGTGTATGCTAATACAGTGTTGTATACTTGGTATGTATGTTAATACAGTGTTGTATACTTGTTGTGTATGTTAATACAGTGTTGTATACTTGGTGTGTATATTAATACAGTGTTGTATACTTGGTATGTATATTAATACAGTGTTGTATAATTGTTGTGTATATTAATGCAGTGTTGTATACTTGGTGTGTATATTAATACAGTGTTGTATAATTGTTGTGTATATTAATACAGTGTTGTATACTTGGTGTGTATATTAATACAGTGTTGTATACTTGGTGTGTATATTAATACAGTGTTGTATACTTGTTGTGTATATTAATACAGTGTTGTATACTTGATGTGTATGTTAATACAGTGTTGTATACTTGTTGTGTATGTTAATACAGTGTTGTATACTTGTTGTGTATATTAATACAGTGTTGTATACTTGGTGTGTATGCTAATAGTGTTGTATACTTGTTGTGTATATTAATACAGTGTTGTATTACAGCACGGGCTGGAACGAGAGGCAGTCCGGTTAATGGGGTTCCTGGGCCTCCCACTAGACTATGGCAGGATAGACTGTCTGGTCAGGTAATAGACTGCTGTGTTCAATAGACTCTTGTATAGCAATAGACTTCCATATTATAGACTTACATGATTAAATAGACTGTTTATATATATATATATATATATATATATATATATATATATATATATATATATATATATATATATATATATATATATATATATATATATATATATATATATATATATAATATTGTTTCCCTGGGTGTGACCACAGGTACCCTGAAGGGAGGTTCCGGCGCCCTAAATACCCTAAACACCTACAGGGATATCGCTTCCCTGGCCGGGCCATCCAAATCCTCCAGGATGGTATGGATAGTATTAACACTATCCTGGGTCATGGAGGCCATCCTGTCCTGCCTGTCCACCTGTACGGCTTCAGACCTCTACCTCTCATCTCTGGGGACATGCCCGTGTCTCGTACTGGTTGATTGTGAGAGATATGCCCGTGTCTTGTGGAGGTCGTCTATAGAGGACATACCTGTGTCTTGTGGAGGTTGATTATAATGGACATGCCCGTGTCTCATGGGAATTGACTATAAATGGACACGCCCATGCTCTAAGGAGCTAGACTACTCAATTCCGCTACAATCCTTCACTACTAGACATGGCGATTGAACCACCGGGAGCCTATCATAGGCCTATGCCAGGAGGACATACACACACCCGGATCTTAAGGTGTCGCAGAAACACAGGTGAACCTACTTCTGAAACCAGTGACACAGGTGAACCTACTCCTGAAACCAGTGACACAGGTGAACCTACTTCTGAAACCAGTGACACAGGTGAACCTACTCCTGAAACCAGTGACACAGGTGAACCTACTCCAGAAACCAGTGACACAGGTGAACCTACTCCAGAAACCAGTGACACAGGTGAACCTACTCCTGAAACCAGTGACACAGATGAACCTACTACTGAAACCAGTGACACACATCTTGCTCCTGGGTCTCTTCAACCTAAGGCACCTAAAATGGAGGAACATTGCAAACAATGTGGTAGCAGAGATAACACCAGGAGGCAGCTCAGATGAAAACCCACACACACATGAACTTTTAAATCTCTGCACCAAATTCACCTTAAACCAGCAAATAGTAGAGCCCACAAGATTAGAGAATACGCTGGACCTCATCTTCACCAACAATGATGATCTGATACGAAATGTCATCATATCAAAAACAATATACTCAGATCACAACATAATAGAGGTCCAGACATGCATGCAGGGAGCCCCAGATCAACAAAATGTGATCAGCCGCAAGGGAGCCTTCTCCAAATTCAACTTCAATAACAAAAACATAAGGTGAGACCAAGTAAACCAAGTCCTAAATGATATAAACTGGGAAGATAGCCTAAGCATCACGGATCTTAACCTATGTCTAGAACAAATTAACTCTGTGGCATTTGAGGTTTCCTCAAGGCAAATTCCCTTAAGAAAAAAGAGAAGATGTAAACTAGAAAGAGAGAGGCGCTCCCTATACAGGCGAAGGCAAAGTATAACGGAGCGGCTACAAGAGGCCAATATATCTAAAATACGTAGGGAGACACTGGTCAGAGAAATAGCAAACATCAAATTAAAACTAAAGGAATCTTACAGGAATCAAGAAACGCGGGAAGAACTAAAAGCCCTAAATGAAATTGAAAGAAACCCAAAGTATTTATTTTCTTATGCAAAATCAATGCCGAGAACAACATCCAGTATTGGGCTCCTACTTAAACGGGATGGGTCCTACACAGATGACAGCAAGGAAATGAGTGAGTTACTAAAGTCCCAGTATGACTCAGTTTTTAGCGAGCCGCTAACCAGACTGAAAGTCGAAGACCTAAATGAATTTTTTATGAGTGCCACAGAACTTGACAGACGCATGCCTATCTGACATTACCCTGACGCCAAATGACTTCGAAAAGGCAATAAATTACATGCCCATGCACTCCGCTCCAGGCCTAGACTCATGGAACTCCGTGTTCATCAAGAACTCCAAGAAGCCCCTATCATGTGCTTTTAACATCCTATGGAGAGGGAGCATGGACACTGGGATCGTCCTGCAGCTACTAAAAACAACAGACATAGCCCCACTCCACAAAGGGGGCAGTAAAGCAATAGCAAAGAACTACAGACCAATAGCACTAACGTCCCATATCATAAAAATCTTTGAAAGGGTTCTAAGAAGCAAGATCGCCACTCATCTAGATAACCATCAGTTACACAACCCAGGGCAGCATGGGTTTAGAGCAGGTCGCTCCTGTCTGTCCCAACTACTGGACCACTATGACAAGGTTCTGGATGCTCTTGAAGACAAACAGAATGCAGATGTTATATACACAGACTTTGCAAAAGCCTTTGACAAGTGTGACCATGGTGTAATAGCACACAAAATGCGTGATAAAGGAATAACAGGAAAAGTGGGTAGATGGATCTATAATTTCCTAACAAGTAGAACACAAAGAGTAGTAGTCAACAGAGTAAAGTCTGAGGCAGCTACAGTGAAAAGCTCTTTTCCACAAGGCACAGTACTTGCTCCCATCCTGTTCCTCATCCTCATATCAGACATTGACAGGGATATAAGCCACAGTGCTGTCTTCCTTTGCAGATGACACCCGAATCTGTATGACAGTGTCCACCGTTGAAGACACTGCAAGACTCCAAGCAGACATAAACCAAATCTTTAAATGGGCTGCAAAAAACAATGTGAAGTTCAATGGTGAGAAATTTCAATTACTCAGATATGGAAAACGTGAGGAAATTAAAATCTCATCGGAGTACAAAACAAATTCCAACCACACAATAGAGCGAAAAACTAATGTCAAAGACCTGTGAGTGATCATGACAGAGGATATCACCTTCAAGGACCATAACACCGTAGCAATCGCATCTGCTAGAAAAATGACAGGATGGATAATGAGAACCTTCAAAACCAGGGATGCCAAGCCCATGTTGACACTTTTTAGGTCGCTTGTTTTATCTAGGCAGGAATATTGCTGCACACTAACTGCACCTTTCAAGGCAGGTGAAATTGCTGACCTAGAAAATGTGCAGAGAACCTTCACGGCACGCATAAGTGCGATAAACCACCTCAATTACTGGGAATGCTTGAAGTTCCTAAACCTGTACTCCCTAGAACGCAGGCGGGAGAGATACATTATTATATACACGTGGAAAATTCTAGAGGGATTAGTACCAAACTTGCACACGAGAGTCACTCCCTACGAAAGCAAAAGACTCGGCAGGCGATGTAACATCACCCAATGAAAAGAAGGGGTGCCACTAGGACGTTAAGAGACAACACAATAAGTGTCAGAGGCCCAAGACTGTTCAACTGCCTCCCAGCATACATCAGGGGGATTACCAACAAACCCCTGGCTGTCTTCAAGCAGGCACTGGACAGCCACCTAAATTCGGTACCTGACCAGCCAGGCTGTGGTTCGTACGTTGGACTGTGTGCGGCCAGCTGAAACCAGTGACACAGGTGAACCTACTCCTGAAACCAGAGACACAGGTGAACCTACTCCTGAAACCAGCGACACAGGTGAACCTACTCCTGAAACCAGCAACACAGGTGAACCTACTCCTGAAACCAGTGACACAGGTGAACCTACTCCTGAAACCAGCAACACAGGTGAATATACTCCTGAAACCAGCGACACATGTGAACCTACTCCTGAAACCAGTGACACAGGTGAACTTACTTCTGAAACCAGTGACACAGGTGAACCTACTCCTGAAACCAGCGACACAAGTGAACCTACTTCTTAAACCAGTGACACAGGTGAACCTACTCCTGAAACCAGCGACACAAGTGAACCTACTTCTTAAACCAGTGACACAGGTGAACCTACTCCTGAAACCAGTGACACATGTGAACCTACTCCTGAAACCAGCGACACAGGTGAACCTACTTCTGAAACCAGTGACACAGGTGAACCTACTCCTGAAACCAGTGAGTGTTGGCCAAGACTTGCATCATGCCATCACTGTCCACCAACACATATGTCATTATCATCACCATCGTCGTCGTCATCATCGTCATTATCATCACCATTGTCATCATCATCGTCATCATTATCATTATACTCAGTAACAAATTTCTTCATTGTACTTAAATCAAAATCATCTTTCAATTAACCCTCAGCTAATACTTATATTATGTAGATAATAATAATATATAATAATAATAATAATAATTGTATTACCATTATTATTGCCATTATTTTTATTATTATTATTGCTTATGCTGATTATTGCATTATTAATTTTGTCTTTATACAAGTAAAAATACATCAAAAATAAATTTTTGGAACCATTGTATACATGGTATACATTGTATACATGGTATTCATTGTATACATGGTATACATTGTATACATGGTATGCATGGTATACATTGTATACATGTTATACATTGTATACATGGTATACATTGTATACATTGTATACATTGTATACATGGTATACATTGTATACATGGTATACATTGTATACATGGTATACATTGTATACATGGTATACATTGTATACATGGTATACATTGTATACATGGTATACATGGTATACATTGTATACATGGTATACATTGTATATATGGTATACATTGTATACATGGTATACATGGTATACATTGTATACATGGTATACATGGTATACATTGTATACATGGTATACATTGTATACATGGTATACATTGTATACATGGTATACATTGTATACATGGTATACATTGTATACATGGTATACATTGTATACATGGTATACATTGTATACATGGTATACATTGTATACATGGTATACATTGTATACATGGTATACATTTTATACATGGTATACATTTTATACATGGTATATATTGTATACATGGTATACATTGTATACATGGTATACATTGTATACATGGTATACATTGTATACATGGTATACATTGTATACATGGTATACATTGTATACATGGTATACATTGTATACATGGTATACATTGTATACATGGTATACATTGTATACATGGTATACATGGTATACATTGTATACATGGTATACATTGTATACATGGTATACATTGTATACATGGTACACATTGTATACATTGTATACATGGTATACATTGTATACATGGTATACATGATGTATGACTTGTAGGCAAGAAGGGTCTAAGGAGACAAGACATGTTTCTAATTTGTTTTTATTTAAAAAAAAATAAAAATCTTTGTATCTTTAAAGAAAATTAAGGATTTTCTTTATCCATGAGAGGTATGATTATAAGGGAGGGGGCAGGGCCAGGAGCTGTGACTTGACCCCCATACCCTCATATAGGTGAGTACAGGGGTCAGGAGCTGTGACACAACCCCTGTAGCCTCATATTGGTGAGTACAGGGGTCAGGAGCTGTGAATTAACCCCTGTAGCTTCATATTGGTGAGTAAAGGGGGTCAGGAGCTGTGCATCAACCCCTGTAGCCTCATATAGGTGAGTACAGGGGTCAGGAGCTGTGACTCAACCCCTGTAGTCTCATATTGGTGAGTACAGGGGTCAGGAGCTGTGACTCAACCCCTGTAGTCTCATATAGGTGAGTACAGGGGTCAGGAGCTGTGACACAACCCCTGTAGCCTCATATAGGTGAGTACAGGGGTCAGGGGCTGTGACTTGACATCTGTAGCCTCATATTTGTGAGTACAGGGGCCAGGAGCTGTGATTCGACCCCTACACCTCATATAGGTGAGTATATTAGGCATCTGATGATGGGATCTTGATGTGAGGAACTGGAGGTGAACTCTTCTTCCTTGGATCAAATTTATGCTCTATAATTAGCCTTAAATCCCATATATTTATGCTAATTAATATTAATACCTACACCCTATAATTTACACCTGTAATTAAGCAGTTATATTGATAGAGTATAATGTGTAGTAGATAGGCTTGAAACCCCATTAACCAACCTTAATGACCCTCGTGTAGTAGATAGACTTTAAACCCCATTAACCAACCTTAATGACCCTCGTGTAGTAGATAGATTTTAAACCCCTTTAACAAACCTTAATGACCCTCGTGTAGTAGACTTTAAACCCCATTAACCAACCAACCAGTCTTAATGACCCTCATGTAGTAGATGGACTTTAAACCCCATTAACCAACCAACCAGTCTTAATGACCCTCGTGTAGTAGATAGACTTTAAACCCCATTAACCAACCAACCAGTCTTAATGACCCTTATAGAAACTTGTTTTGGGACTGCCTCCTTGTAAGCTGCACTCTGGGCAAGCACTGTTGACACCAACGGTCTGAGACACTTCTCTCAGACTTACAAGTGGCTATGGTACAAATTTCTAGCTAATTGCAGTAAGGGGAATCCCACACTGCCTACACAATACTGGAAGGGGATTTACTTACTTGAAAAAAAGTGGCTATGTGTCCTTGTCTTCCTTATCTATTACCCCCTCCTAACACCATGTGCAGTGGAGAAACTTTGTCTGCAAAAGATGGGGTAATTAGTGTCCTGCCTGCACCTCAGAGTTCCCTGGTTCCTAGGATATCCCTTGAGCAATATATGCAGTAAGTAACACTAGCTTCCAGACTTGAACTTAGAGACAACGCTGGTACATACCAGCACAAAGGCGTCCGTCTGCTTAAGACCCACAGATAACTCACTAATGTTTCCCCCAGAAAACTGGCCAGATACTGAGAGAAAGAAAGCCTAGTCTTACTATAATGGGTCTGGATGGAGGGAGATTTCCACTGTACTTCGGGATCTCCTCCAGGGCCCCAGGACAGATGTTGGGTCACGTGGGGAATGCTGCTCGGTTACAGCACGTCTTCTGTCTTCTCAGGGTGATGTCTTGTCTGGTAAGAACGTGGGCCAAGTATCTGAGTCCCACGCTGTCTAGATTCAAGTGTGGGCTGCCAGTTGTCTCTAGCTAACATAACCTAATGCTTGCCTATTCAGGCCTATAACTACCTATATTAGGGTGCTAGAGCTACAGTATTGATATCTAACGTTGCCTCAATAATCCTACTATTAGTTTCTAACTGTACAAACTTGCCTAGGTGTTCCTAGGTGAATAAATCTATCAATTAAAATGTACACAATCCTTACCTTCGTTAACTTTGAACATGTATGTTTTGTTGGGTGTGTGGGTTCATAAACTCCGAGGGCCGATCCACGGTATGTTTAAGGCTCCTAACGGCTCACTTACCCTGTGGAACTTTTAGTGACTAAAAAGTTTCCACATCCTCCCCCAGCAAAGGTAAGTCTGTTAACTTGCAATGT
>WNWK01014883.1:0-17500 GCA_009830355.1 Cherax destructor
AGGAAGGGAGGGAGGTGAGACAGGCGGCACTAGCTGGGTCGTGGATGGCAGGGAGGGAGGTGAGGCAGGCGGCACTAGCTGGGTCGTGGATGGCAGGGAGGGAGGTGAGGCAGGCGGCACTAGATGGGTCGTGGATGGCAGGGAGGGAGGGAGGTGAGGCAGGCGGCAATAGCTGGGTCGTGGTTGGCAGGGAGGGAGGTGAGGCAGGCGGCACTAGCTGGGTCGTGGATGGCAGGGAGGGAGGTGAGGCAGGCGGCACTAGATGGGTCGTCGATGGCAGGGAGGGAGGGAGGTGAGGCAGGCAGCACTAGCTGGATCGTGGATGGCAGGGAGGGAGGTGAGGCAGGCGGCACTAGATGGGTCGTGGATGGCAGGGAGGTAGGAGGTGAGGCAGGCAGCACTAGCTGGGTCGTGGATGGCATGGAGGGAGGGAGGGAGGGAGGGAGGTGAGGCAGGCGGCACTAGCTGGGTCGTGGATGGCAGGTAGGGAGGTGAGGCAGGCGGCACTAGCTGGGTCGTGGATAGCAGGGAGGGAGGTGAGGCAGGCGGCACTAGCTGGGTCGTGGATGGTAGGGAGGGAGGTGAGGTAGGTGGCACTAGCTGGGTCGTGGATGGCAGGGAGGGAGGTGAGGCAGGCGGCACATGATGGGTCGTGGATGGCAGGGAGGGAGGAAGGTGAAGCAGGCGGCACTAGCTGGGTCGTGGATGGCATGGAGGGAGGGAGGTGAGGTAGGCGGCACTAGCTGGGTCGTGGATGGCAGGTAGGGAGGTGAGGCAGGCGGCACTAGATGGGTCGTGGATGGCAGGGCGGGAGGTGAGGCAGGCGGCACTAGGTGGGTCGTGGATGGCAGGGAGGGAGGGAGGTGAGGCAGGCGGCACTAGTGCCTGGCTAGACAGTTGTTACTCTCACCTCGTGGAGATCACTGTGCCAGTTGTCGCTCCCATCCTACTCCCTCCCACAGTGACTCACACCGCGGGGCCCTCCCACAGTGACTCACACCGCGGGGCCCTCCCACAGTGACTCACACCGCGGGGCCCTCCCACAGTGACTCACACCGCGGGGCCCTCCCACAGTGACTCACACCGCGGGGCCCTCCCACAGTGACTCACACCGCGGGCCTCCACAGTGACTCACACCGCGGGCCTCCACAGTGACTCACACCGCGGGCCTCCCACAGTGACTCACACCGCGGGGCCCTCCCACAGTGACTCACACCGCGGGGCCCTCCCACAGTGACTCACACCGCGGGGCCCTCCCACAGTGACTCACACCGCGGGGAACAAGTGTACATAACATAACAGTGACAATAGTCCTCCAGACTACGACACCAGGAGAGTGGTGAGTGTATTACTATCATACATTTCTGCTCCTACTACTATTTACCCGCGCGGCTTTCTACCTGACTCTTGTTACTATATATATATATATATATATATTCGTTTCTTAGTTATCTGTGTATTAGGAGTGAAGAAAGCGCTAGTGGCTAAACTTCTCTTAATAAATGACCTGAACTGTAAGTATCTGCTTCCACATACACGAATGATTCAGAATTATTATTCAGTTGATTTATTTATTAGTTTCTTTTTAGAAATTTCAACGTTCAGAGACGTACGGATTGCAATACTTTTGTGTCGCTGACTGATGAATACATTGTGCTGGCCCTGGAACACTTGTGGCACCCATTATGCTGGCCCTGGAACACTTGTGGCACCCATTGTGCTGGTCTTGGAACACTTGTGGCACACATTGTGCTGGCCCTGGAACACTTGTGGCACCCATTGTGCTGGCTCTGGAACACTTATGGCACCCATTGTGCTGGTCTTGGAACACTTGTGGCACACATTGTGCTGGCCCTGGAACACTTGTGGCACCATTGTGCTCTCCTGGAACACTTGTGGCACACATTGAGCTGACCCTTGAACACTTGTGGCACCCATTGTGCTGGCCCTGGAACACTTGTGGCACACATTGAGCTGACCCTTGAACATTTGTGGCACCCATTGTACTGGCCCTGGAACACTTTTGGCACCCATTGTGCTGGCCCTGGAACACTTGTGGCACACATTATGCTGGCCCTGGAACACTTGTGGCACCCATTGTGCTGGCCATGGAACACTTGTGGCACCCATTGTGCTGGCCCTAGAACAATTGTGGCACCCATTGTACTGGCCCTGTAATGCTTGTGGCACCCATTGTGCTGGCCGTGGAACACTTGTGGCACCCATTGTGCTGGCCGTGGAACACTTGTGGCACCAATTGTGCTGGCCCTAGAACAACTGTGGCACCCATTCGGATTCCTGATTCAAAACTCTGCTTCCCATTTCCCCTCCAGCAGTGTGTCATGCGTGAGGGGAACAGGATGGAGGTATCGACCTTGTGTGTGTCTCACTGGATACAGGTTACCCCCTCCCTTCCACACACACACATAAACACACTCTCACACACACCCACAAGCACACTCTCTCACACACACATAAGCAAAAACATACTCACACACATACACACATAAACAGTCTCTCACATATTTCTTCAGTCATAGAGTAGTCAGGAAGTGGAATAGTCTAACAAGTGATGTAGTGGAGGCAGGAACCATACATAGCTTTAAGACGAGGTATGATAAAGCTCATGGAGCAGGGAGAGAGAGGACCCAGTAGTGATCAGTGAAGTGGCGGGACCAGGAGCTGAGTCTCGACCCCTGCAACCACAACTAGGTGAGTACAACTAGGTGAACATATACACACACATGAATATACACAGGTAAGAAGGGAGGCCCAACGACAATACGAGAATGACATAGCAGCGAAAGCCAAATCTAAACCAAAGCTGTTGTACAGCCACATCAGGAGGAGAACAACAGTCAAGGACCAGGTGATCAGGCTGAGGAAGGAAGGAGGAGAGATCACAAGAAACGACGGCGAAGTATGTGAGGAACTCAACATGAGATTCAAAGAAGTGTTCACAGAGGAGACA
The DNA here is from genome assembly GCA_009830355.1 of Cherax destructor. Classification (NCBI taxonomy): domain Eukaryota; kingdom Metazoa; phylum Arthropoda; class Malacostraca; order Decapoda; family Parastacidae; genus Cherax; species Cherax destructor. The sequence goes on from WNWK01014883.1 coordinate 2,972, forward strand.
GAAGGGACTCCTGAAAGACGGAGAGGTGGGGTTTACCATCAAGTGTTGGACACAATACATTCAACCGAGGAAGAAGTGAAGAGGCTGCTGAGTGAGCTAGATACCTCAAAGGCGATGGGGCCGGATAACATCTCTCCATGGGTCCTGAGAGAGGGAGCTGAGGTGCTGTGTGTACCACTAACAACAATCTTCAACACATATATCGAAACAAGGCGACTACCTGAGGTATGGAAGACAGCAAATGTAGTTCCAATTTTTAAAAAAGGAGACAGACATGAAGCACTAAACTACAGACCAGTGTTACTGACATGTATAGTATGCAAAGTCATGGAGAAGATTATCAGGAGAAGAGTGGTGGAGCACCTAGAAAGGAATGAGCTTATCAACGACGCCCAACACGGTTTCAGGGACGGGAAATCCTGTGTCACAAACCTACTGGAGTTCTATGACAGGGTAACGGCAGTAAGACAAGAGAGAGAGGGGTGGGTAGATTGCATATTCTTGGACTGTAAGAAGGCGTTTGACACAGTTCCACAAAAGAGATTAGTGCAGAAGCTGGAGGACCAGGCAGGGATAACAGGGAAGGCACTACAGTGTTTCAGGGAATACCTGTCGGGAAGACAACAGCGAGTCATGGTACGTGACGAAGTGTCAGAGGCTGCGCCGGTGACGAGTGGAGTTCCACAGGGGTCAGTCCTAGGACCGGTGCTGTTTCTGGTATTTGTGAACGACATAACGGAAGAAATAGACTCCGAAGTGTCCCTATTTGCAGATGATGTGAAGTTGATGAGAAGAATTCAATCGGACGAGGACCAGGCAGAACTACAAAGTGATCTGGACAGGCTGCAGACCTGGTCCAGCAACTGGCTCCTGGAGTTCAATCCCACCAAGTGCAAAGTCATGAAGATTGGGGAAGGGCAAAGAAGACCACAGACGGAGTACAGTCTAAGGAGCCCAGAGACTACAAACCTCACTCAAGGAAAAGGATCTTGGGATGAGTATAACACTAGGCACATCTCCTGAGGCGCACATCAACCAAATAACTGCTGCAGCATACGGGCGCCTAGCAAACCTAAGAACAGCATTCCGACATCTTAATAAAGAATCGTTCAGGACCCTGTACACTGTGTACGTTAGGTCCATACTGGAGTATGCAGCACCAGTTTGGAACCCACACCTAGCCAAGCACGTAAAGAAACTAGAGAAAGTGCAAAGGTTTGCAACAAGACTAGTCTCGGAGCTAAGGGGTATGTCCTACGAGATGTTAAGGGAAATCGACCTGACGACACTGGAAGACATCAGAGATAGGGGGGATTTGATAACGACATATACAATACTGAGAGGAATTGACAAGGTGGACAAAGACAGAATGTTCCAGAGATGGGACACAGCAACAAGGGGACACAGTTGGAAGTTGAAGACTCAGATGAACCATAGGGATGTTAGGAAGTATTTCTTTAGCCTTAGAGTTGTCAGGAAGTGGAATAATCAGGAGAGTGAAGTAGTGGAGGCAAATTCCATACGTACCTTTAAGAAGAGGTATGATAAAGCTCATGGAGCAGGGAGAGAGTGACTCAGTATCGACTAGTGAACAGGAGGGTCCAGGAGCTATGAATAAACCTCTGCAACCTTATATAGGTGAGTACGCACACACACACACACACACACACACAAACATATATATATATATATATATATATATATATATATATATATATATATATATATATATATATATCCTTCATGAGGCAGGATTTGATGGAATAACTTTCAAAGCGAGCCTGGTGCCCCGGGGTATGGGGAAACAGCGTCTAGCCCCGGCTAGGCGCTATATACATATATATTTTATTACATAATATGGTACAACAGATTTAAGAGATACATTGTTGATATAAAGATGGCATATACAGTACACGAGGTGAGAGATACATGTCTAGTACATATTGTTACATGTTTGTCACTGATTATATATATTTATTATTATTATTATTATTATTATTATTATTATTATTATTATTATTATTATTATTATTATTATTATTATTATTATTATTATTATTATTATTATTATTATTATTATTATTATTATTATTATTATTATTATTATTATTATTATTATATTATTATTATTATTATTATGCCGAATAAGTAAAACTGGTCAATTAACAAGAACTCATTTTAAATTAAGTTCTTTCTAAAATTTTCTCTTATAAGTTTAAAGATATATTTTTTTTTCATTTATGTTAATGTAAAAATTAATAATTTTCTACCAAAAGAACCTTAGAAAACTTACCCAACTTTATTATAACAAGCGCAATTTAATTTAGCCTAATCAAAATAAATAAATATTAGATAAGTTTACAATAATTTAATAATAAACAAACACAATGAAATATATTTTTTTCGTTAAGTTCAAAATTTTTTTTTGCGAAATTATTACATTCACAAATTTTCGCTTTCCTTATTCGGCAAGAAGAGCGTTGCTATTTAAGCCAAAATAGCAAGTTTTACCTATTAGGCACTAAATATATATGTCGTGCCGAATAGGTAAAACTTTCAAACCATTCTGGAGAAATACCCTGACTTTGCTCACTGTAAATAAAGCATTACCACGTGTGTTAGTTACCATTTTGTCCTAGGCACATGTCGATTAGACACTAGGCCTGTTGTATGTGTGTGTGTGTGTGTGTGTGTGTGTGTGTGTGTGTGTGTGTGTGTGTGTGTGTGTGTGTGTGTGTGTGTGTGTGTGTGTGTGTAAAGAAACACTTCTGAAATGTTTCCTGCCCCTCCGGAATAGAACCCGGGCCCTCTGTTGTGTGTGTCTTGTCCCAAAATTTAATTTTGGGCACCAATACTCTTCAGTTGTGGCCGGAGTGTCACTATCATGTGATGTGTTCATTGTACTACCAGTTTGGTTGCAGGGCTCGAGGCTCAGCTCCTGGCTCCGCCTCTTACTGTCGCTTCACTACTTGGTTATTCTTCTGGTGTCCCACCTTGATCTGTCCTTCCCAGAGTCCTTCCTGTCTCCACTGTATAATACTTACAAACCTCGTGTTACTTCGAGTCTACATATTTCTCTTGTTGTCAGTTTCATCTGTAGTTTCCACCTTCTGTCTCCACCTGATCACCTGGTCTTTGTACTTTACTTCCTTCCTAATGTGACTATACAGAACAGTTTCGGTCAACTTGACTTTGATGCTATGTCAATTTCTAGCTGTCCATGCCTCCTCTCTTGCTGTTGTATACTGTTTCCGCTGTCGACTCCATACTCTTTTTTCCTGTCCTTTCCTCCTGACTTCTTCCATTCTCTAGCACACTTAGTCTTTGCCTCCCTGCACCTCTTGGTTGTTCTTACTTGTAACATATGTGTTACTCTCTTATTGGTGACGATATGTGTTACTCTAAGTTGTAACAATGTGTTACATCTAGTAGTTATAATAAGTTAGCTCCACACTAAATGTTTTTTCTTTAGTTATTTTAATTACCTATATCACAATGATTAAATAATAGGTTATTACTTAGAGCGTCTTGGCTGTTGTTACAAGCTTTACCAGCTGTCACATCCCTCCATGGGGAGCGTCTTGGGTGTTGTTACAAGCTTTACCAGCTGTCACATCCCTCCATGGGGAGCGTCTTGGGTGTTGTTACAAGCTCTACCAGCTCTTACATCCCTCCATGGGAAGGGGCTGATGTGTTAATATATAATATACATGGTGTTTCAAAGAAATGGACCCAGTTTCAAAGCAGTGTTGCTATGAAATTGGGTCCATATTTTGAAACACCTTGTATTGGTGGAGGGAATATGCTGGTACTCGATAACTAACCATTGTGTTTGCCTTTGTTTCTATCTTGTCTGGAGACGTGATTTAAAGTCAAGAACATCAGGCCTTTCTTAGTGTACCTGTGTTGGTGATAATAGTGAAGTGTTCGCAAGTGTCGCCTCAGGTCCACTGTTTAAGTGTCATAAGCAGAGTCGTCAATAAACATTTGTTAGGTCCCCCTCCCTTGGTAGAGGTCGCAGCTCCCCCTCCCTTGGTAGAGGTCGCAGGTCCCCCTCCCTTAGTAGAGGTCGCAGCTCCCCCTCCCTTGGTAGAGGTCGCAGCTCCCCCTCCCTTGGTAGAGGTCGCAGCTCCCCCTCCCTTGGTAGAGGTCGCAGCTCCCCCTCCCTTGGTAGAGGTCGCAGCTCCCCCTCCCTTGGTAGAGGTCGCAGCTCCCCCTCCCTTGGTAGAGGTCGCAGCTCCCCCTCCCTCCTGGTAGAGGTCGCAGCTCCCCCTCCCTTGGTAGAGGTCGCAGCTCCCCCTCCCTTGGTAGAGGTCGCAGTGCCACGCAACCAACACTCCCACATTCCACTGAATTTAATCACCCTGACATCTTCATACACTCGCATACACTTTTCATACATATACTCGCACGTTCATACAGCACACACCTGCACACACCTGCCAAGCAGCAGATACACATAAGGCAACCCCCCTGAAAAAGTGTCCATATATACACACATACGACCTTCATATATACATACATTCACACGTTTATTCACCACACACCTGCCTTCACTTGCATCCACTTCGCCTACATTTGTGTCCTTCGATCTCTCATCGATCCGCAGGAAGGAGTGTTGGAGATGGTGCTGGTGAAGCTGGCACTGATGAAGGAGGAAGTGCTATAGTAAGTGCCAGTGAAGGAGGAAGTGTTGTAGAAGATGTCAGTGAAGGTGGAAATGATACTGTAGGTATCAGAGAAACGAGAAGTGATGTAGAAGGTGTCATGCAGGAATTGAGTAGTGTAGAAGGAGTCATTGAAAGAAAAGAATTATCTTCCTCTTGTCTTCATCTTGTACACAATCATCTTACCCCTGTGATAACTTTCCAGAGGAAAATTATATAAGATTTCCTTCAAAACTGCAATAAGAGTCATTACCTTCAACAAAGAAATTGGTGTCGTTATCTAGAACACTACTGACTGCTGGTCTAAAATGTCTTATCTAGCTAATGACCCGGAAAATAAAGAGTCATTTAGAATCAACTAAGTGGACTACATAACCAAAACTCAGTAGAAAAGAAACTTTTAAACCCCGTCTCTAGTAACCCCAGACCTTCCAGAGTACCACTTGCTGAAGACCGACACAAACTATTAAACATTCTAGCACTTCTAAAACTCTCTAGTGTCCTCCTTCACCACGTTCTCAATATTAACGTCAGAAACAAGAAACTTTCCAGCCAAGATAGAATATTAGTATTCAGCACAGCACAAGCCATCGAGCGCCTGCGCCCGAATATTGTTGACTCCCTCGACCTTCCTGCTCCAGCTGACGACTTTGTACGTCTCAGTGAACTATACGTAGGTTTTACTGTTTCAAAATTCTTTCTTTCAAGAGACTTTTGTCGTGTGCATGGGGTTACCCACTGAGTACTGTGCTGACCAACATGGGGTTACCCACTGAGTACTGTGCTGACCAACATGGGGTTACCCACTGAGTACTGTGCTGACCAACATGGGGTTACCCACTGAGTACTGTGCTGACCAACATGGGGTTACCCACTGAGTACTGTGCTGACCAACATGGGGTTACCCACTGAGTACTGTGCTGACCAACATGGGGTTACCCACTAAGTACTGTGCTGACCAACATGGGGTTACCCACTAAGTACTGTGCTGACCAACATGGGGGTTGGGACCCACTGAGTACTGTGCTGACCAACATGGGGTTACCACTACTGGAATGGTTACCACTGAGTACGCTGACCAACATGGGGTTACCCACTGAGTACTGTGCTGACCACATGGGGTTACCCACAGTACTGTGCTGACCACATGGGTTACCATGTACTGTGCTGACCAACATGGGGTTACCCACTGAGTACTGTGCTGACCAACATGGGGTTACCCACTGAGTACCTTGTGCTGACCATCATGGGGTTACCCCCCTAAGTACTGTCTGACCATCATGGGGTTACCCACTAAGTACTGTGCTGACCAACATGGGGTTACCCACTAAGTACTGTGCTGACCAACATGGGGTTACCCACTAAGTACTGTGCTGACCAACATGGGGTTACCCACTGAGTACTGTGCTGACCAACATGGGGTTACCCACTGAGTACTGTGCTGACCATCATGGGGTTACCCACTAAGTACTGTGCTGACCCTCCATGGGTTACTCCACTAAGTACTGTGCTGACCAACATGGGGTTACCCACTAAGTACTGTGCTGACCAACATGGGGTTACCCACTAAGTACTGTGCTGACCAACATGGGGTTACCCACTAAGTACTGTGCTGACCAACATGGGGTTACCCACTAAGTACTGTGCTGACCAACCTATTCATGGAACATCTCCATGATGAGCCACTTTTCCTCCATTATCTCCTCCTCTGTCACCTGGCTCCGCTGTCTTGACGACACACTCATCTTAATTCTTGAAAGATTCGACGTTTCTTGAACACAATGTCAACCAGACCGAACCTTTCATCCAGTTCACTCTCGTTCACTCGTTCACTTCGTTCACTCTCGTTCACTTCGTTCACTCTCGTTCCTCAATGTTCTTCTCTGCAAGTCTAATCATGAGCTACGTTTTAATGTCTAGCATAAACCCACCAACCAACACGATGTGTTCCACTTCTTGCCACAACATGACAAAAAGTAAACATGGTCTCACCTTCGGCTTCTCTCTACATGTTCTCCGCATCTGTAGTAATAAATTCCTTGAGGAAGAATGATCGTTTTACTAACAAGTGTTTTCCCAAATTCATTACCGTCGACACTTCAACAGGGGCTTGCAGGCGCCATGCACATAACTAACTCACCCTGACATGACAACCTCCGAGAAAAGATACCCAGAACTCCCTAACAACTGTTGTGAAGCATATCTCTAGTCCCTCTCCAACACAAAATTCCAAGCTGCCCCTACCATCAAGGACGTCACCAGTAAAAGATATCACCAACAAAGCCAACCCACTGCAAGAGGATACACAAACCCTTGCAACGATACACAAACCCTTGCAACGATTGTGACAGAATATACGTAGGGAAATCATCCAGGTATCACAAATATACAATCAGAAATAGCAACTTAAATAATGCCATTGTTTTTAGACAGAAAAACAACTGTGATTAATTACCAGGTCACACTACTTGTTATCAAGGAGGATACCAGGGCACACTACTTGTTATCAAGGAGGATACCAGGGCACACTACTTGTTATCAAGGAGGGCACCAGAGCACACTTGTTATCAAGGACACCAGAGCACACTGCTTGTTATCAAGGAGCAGGGCACCAGGGCACACTACTGTTAGCAAGGATGACACCAGGGCACACTGCTTGTTATCAAGGAGCAGGGCACCAGGGCACACTACTGTTAGCAAGGATGACACCAGGGCACACTGCTTGTTATCAAGGAGGAGGGCACCAGGGCACACTACTTGTTATCAAGGACACCAGGGCACACTACTTGTTATCAAGAACACCAGGGCACACTACTTGTTATCAAGGACACCAGGGCACACTACTTGTTATCAAGAACACCAGGAGGCAGACTTCTTGAGTCAGCATCAGCATTTCTAGTAATTTCAAAGAAAACAATGGCTTATACACCATGGCTGAGTCTAGTAGGACGACACTAGAACATCGCTGACTTAGTTAGCAACACCTCAGAGAACTACAACCACCTGCTGACCTCACCACTGTAGTGACCTGCTGACCTCACCACTGTAGTGACCTGCTGACCTCACCACTGTAGTGACCTGCTGACCTCACCACTGTAGTGACCTGCTGACCTCACCACTGTAGTGACCTGCTGACCTCACCACTGTAGTGACCGGCTGACCTCACCACTGTGAGTGACTCCCGGACCTGCTGACCTCACCACTGTAGTGACCTGCTGACCTCACCACTGTAGTGACCTGCTGACCTCACCACTGTAGTGACCTGCTGACCTCACCACTGTAGTGACCTGCTGACCTCACCACTGTAGTGACCTGCTGACCTCACCACTGTAGTGACCTGCTGACCTCACCACTGTAGTGACCTGCTGACCTCACCACTGTAGTGACCTGCTGACCTCACCACTGTAGTGACCTGCTGACCTCACCACTGTAGTGACCTGCTGACCTCACCACTGTAGTGACCTGCTGACCTCACCACTGTAGTGACCTGCTGACCTCACCACTGTAGTGACCTGCTGACCTCACCACTGTAGTGACCTGCTGACCTCACCACTGTAGTGACCTGCTGACCTCACCACTGTAGTGACCTGCTGACCTCACCACTGTAGTGACCTGCTGACCTCACCACTGTAGTGACCTGCTGACCTCACCACTGTAGTGACCTGCTGACCTCACCCTGACTCTGACTCACAGTGACCTGCTGACGTCATCACTGTATGACCTCGACCTCACCACTGTAGTGACCTACTGACCTCACCACTAAGTGACCTCTGACTCACCATTAGTGACCTCTGACTCACCCACTTAGTGACCTCCTGACCTCACCACTGACATGACCTCCTGACCTCACCACTAGCATGACCTCTGACCTCACACCACTAATGACCTCCTGACCTCACCACTAGTGACCTCCTGACCTCACCACTCAGTGACCTCCTGACCTACACCACTAGCAATGACCTGACTCTCACCACTGCATGACCTCTGACCTCACCACTGTAATGACCTGCTGACCTCACCACTGTAGTGACCTGCTGACCTCACCACTACAATGACCTCCCAACCTCACACCACTACAATGACTTCACACTACTACAATGACCTCCTGACTTCACTACAATGACCTCCTGACATCACACCCTTAAAGTGACCTCCTGACGTCACATCACTACAATGACCTCCTGACCTCACATCACTACAATGACCTCCTGACCTCACACCACTACAATGACCTCCTGACCTCACACCACTACAATGACCTCCTGACCTCACACCACTACAATGACCTCCTGACCTCACACCACTACAATGACCTCCTGACCTCACACCACTACAATGACCTCCTGACCTCACACCACTACAATGACCTCCTGACCTCACACCACTACAATGACCTCCTGACCTCATACCATTACAATGACCTCCTGACCTTACATCACTACAATGACCTGACCTCACACCACTACAATGACCTCCTGACCTCACACCACTACAATGACCTCCTGACCTCAACACTTTCCCGACTACAATGACCTCCTGACCTCACACCACTACAATGACCTCCTGACCTCACACCACTACAATGACCTCCTGACCTCATACCATTACAATGACCTCCTGACCTCACACCACTACAATGACCTCCTGACCTCACACCACTATAATGACCTCCTGACCTCACACCACTACAATGACCTCCTGACCTCACACCACTACAATGACCTCCTGACCTCAACCATTACAATGCCTCCTGACCTCACCACTACATGACCTCCTGGCCTACACTGACAAAGACCCTGACCTCCAAACAGCTACTGACCTCTCTGACCTCACCCTGACAATGTCCTGACTCACACCACACAAGACCTCCTGACCTCACACACTACAATGACCTCTGACCTCATATCTCATTACATCACCTCCTGCTCACACCAACTACAATGACCTCGACCTCTTGACCGACTACAAGACTCCTGACCTCACACCACTGCAATGACCTCCTGACCTCACACCACTACTGGACTCCATGACCTCACACCACTACATTGTTGTGTCATGTCTCGTTCCTCTTATGTCTGTCTGGTTCTAGTGAAGAAAACATCGCAACAGCTAAGATGATTTTACGACGGTTCGCTCAGTTATTATTTCGACGTTGTCATTCATTGGAGTTGCACGATGTTTGCTCATTCTTCACTCCAGCTTATGAACAAATAGACTTACTGAAGGTCTTGCATAAATTCATCATTGTGGCAATACATCAACTAAACGATTTATAATTATCATTAGTATCAAGTTGAACCTGTCGTATGGGCTTGACAAAATAAATTACAGCAGTAATTCTTTGAATTATAGTTATGCCTTATCAAGTATGAACAGATGTATTTACAATCATGTACAATACTGTACAAGAGGTTGAAACTAAATTTATACGTTTAATCAAGAAGGAACTGGTCGTGAGACAACATGATCAACCAGTACAAACTTGGATGCTACTTCAAGGTGACAATAGTGACCGAGAGTGAGACCATTCACCCCGGACGCATCTGTCATTGAGTCACTCGCCTTATGATTGGTTGAACCAAGGTACTGATTTAACGATGGGGCCCCGTTAATAGTTAAACCCTAAGCACCCGGTTCGCTGGTTGGGGAGGCAGCCTATATTGGAGTGTGTACATGCGCCGAATAAATTTAACATTCTCTTTGCATGCCACATATAACAATATGAAAAAAAAACACAGTGAAAAATAGTGAAATTCCAAGAGCTATCGTGATTTCTCGCAATATTCTTTATTTTTTGAGAAATCATGAAAGTGCTTGGAATTTCACTATTTTTTTTTACTGTGGTTATTTTGCATTTCTTCCCAGTTAAGTTGTTTTAGCGTATAGATTCGGGACAGGATTTTCGAGTATATTATATTCCTGTCTGGTCTGTTCCACAGAGCACATTGTTGGGTTCCACAGAGCACATTGTTGGGTTCGACAGAGCACATTCTGAGGTTCCACAGAGCACATTCTGAGGTTCCACAGAGCACATTCTGAGGTTCCACAGAGCACATTCTGGGGTTCTACAGAGCACATTCTGGGGTTCCACATAGCACATTGTGGGGTACCACAGAGCACATTCTGGGGCTCCACAGAGCATATTCTGGGGATCCACAGAACACATTCTGGAGATCCACAGAACACATTCTGGGGATCCACAGAACACATTCTGGGGTTCCACAGAGCACATTCTGGGGATCCACAGAACACATTCTGGGGATCCACAGAACACATTGTGGGGTTCAACAGAGCACATTCTGGGGATCCACAGAGCACATTCTGGGGTTTCACACAGCACATTCTGGGAATCCACAGAGCACATTCTGGGGATCCACAGAGCACATTCTGGGGATCCACAGAACACATTCTGGGGATCCACAGAACACATTCTGGGGTTCCACAGAGCACATTCTGGGGATCCACAGAGCACATTCTGGGGATCCACAGAGCACATTCTGTGGTTCCACAGAGCACATTCTGGGGATCCACAGAGCACATTCTGGGGATCCACAGAGCACATTCTGGGGTACTCAAGTACTATATTAGATTTATTTAGTCTATACAAGCATTGAAAACTTCCGTATATTTTCTTGCTTGTATATTTGGTCTGCCTGGGCGTAAGTTGTGATCATAAAAAAGTAATATAGACGAGAGAGGACAAGTGCCATGAGAAATATTATTACTGCCTTGGCGGCCATTGTTGGTCCAAGGATCACACAATAACATTTCTCATTTTCTTTTGTTATTTTGGGTAAACTTTAGTCCGTCTGCTATTATTCGTCCTAGTTCTTCTACCCTTCCTTCCATTCTCTGCACAATATACATTTTGTCATTAATCCTGTAACTGTTTTAGGTCCACTTTTTCATTATTAAAGTAAATAGAAATTGTTAGATTGAAAGATGATTGTTTGGCCTCTTACCCAACAGAAGAGTTACGTCATAAAACGATGTAGATTGTTTGTGTTTTCCACTGATCTGATTTTCTTGTGCGATACGTCGCATCAAGTTGCTATTTTCTTCTATACCCGTTATACCGATAAGAAAAATGATGAGTGTGAAGCACACACACACACACACACACACACACACACACACACACACACACACACACACACACACACACACACACACACACACACACACACACACACACACAAATATAGGAAGACACAGAGAGGAAGACAGACAAGAAGACTGAGAGACAGACTCAGTCAAGAAGTATATCAACAGTATTTAATACCTGGAGTCTACCTGGAGAGAATTCCAGGGGTCACACATACAACAATCCATCACACAGGCTGTTGAAAATGCAGTCCCTAAGAAAATACGTTGTTAGATATTATTTTAGCCCGTCTGTAAGGACGAAGCAGCGCCTCCTCTGCTACCGTCACCACTTTACCTCCAGTCTACCTTGACATACACACGTCATGTGTGACCTCACCTTACTGAGAAATAACATCATTCACAGCTTGGATGAGGACTATGCCAGACACTGGCAATCCCTCGTTCACACTGCTGAGACACAGCGTACGAGATCTCTGGAAATTCTGGAACTTTATTCGGAAAATTACTGGAGTTTCAAAAACAACACTCTTCCAGCAGGTAACACATAACAACACTCTTCCAGCAGGTAACACATAACAACACTCTTCCAGCAGGTAACACATAACAACACTCTTCCAGCAGGTAACACATAACAACATCAACATTACAGACCCAGCACAGGCCGCACATACTTTCAGAGACATCTGGGAAAACATTTTCGACTCATCCTCCAGACACAGCCGCACTCCAATATACACAAAATATTGAACACTGGGTCGCTACACACGGACCCAACACCACTACTGATCCTATCATCCAACATGCCTCTCTCACCTCTACCCACCTCCTTAACACACCTTTCAACAACCAAAAGCACCTGATGCTTTTGGACTTTCACACCATATTTTCCGTCACCTTCCTGACTGTTATTTCTGCCCTTACTGACCTCTATAATGCTTGCTTTGCTTCTGGCTACTTCCCTCCCTTATTCAAATCTGCAATTGCCTCTCGTATCCCCAATCTTCTCAAAGATCCGACTGACGGAGGATCAAACCTCCACAAAGTATTGCGCTGAATAACCCAAATAGGTTTAGCGCTTAACATGAATTATATATATATATACTAGAAACCCTCGGAAAGACATTTGAAAGACTAGTAAACACAAGACTGAGGACTCACCTCGAGACAAACCACCTCCTGACCGACCGCCAACACCGCTCGAAGCAAACAGCCCTCAACATAATTCTGAATTACATGTATATCAATAAGGCTCAAGGAGGTTTGACAGCCCTACTTGCTAGAGACGTGGAGAAAGCTTTCGACACTGTCTGGCAGCGGGGCTCAAGTACAATCTATGTAACCTTTCTGACTTTCCTCCGAACGTCAAAAAGTTAATCTGCAACTATGAGAATTAAGTTCAAAAACTGTGTCTCCGCCTCCTTGACCCTCCACGCGGGAGTACCACAAGGCTCTGTGCTCTCTCCTACTCTACACACACTATACACAAACGACATTCCAGACCCTTTATACCAAAACACACTTACATTAGCATATGCAGATGACATTACACAACTCACCGCAAACGAATCCAGCAAATACTTATCATTCAGAACACAACACGAGGTCAAAAGAATTAGTACCTGGGAAATCTTATGGCGTATTAAGACTAATGCCAACAAATTCAAAATAACCTATTTCTTCCCAAAAGGACACCCCCGCCACTACCTGTTGAACTCAGAATCACCACTACAAGAGCACCCATTCCGCTAACAAAAAACACTACTGTCCTTGGAGTTAACCTCGACTCCAATCTCATACTGAACACAATGAAAAGCAGGGTACATTGAGAGACAACACAATAAGTGTCAGGGGCCCAAGACTGTTCAACTGCCTCCCAGCATACATAAGGGGGATTACCAATAGGCCCCTGGCTGTCTTCAAGAAGGCACTAGACAGGCACCTAAAGTCAGTACCTGATCAACCAGGCTGTGGTTCGTACGTCAGTTTGCGTGCGGCCAGCAGTAACAGCCTAGTTGATCAGACCCTGATCCACCATGAAGTCTGGTCTCAGACCGAACCGCTGGGGCGTTGACCGCCGAAACCCCCTCCAGGTAAACTCCAGGTAAATACACATCATTGCCAAGAGAGCTATGGCTAGTGAAGCCTTGGGCTGATATATAGACTCAAAGGCTCACATCCACAGACTAAATTACGCCTATACAAGGTCCTTATACGGCAGCTCATCAAATACACACCTTGGAGTGCACTGGGTGCTGGACTAGTGAGTCTCTACACCCCAGTAAGGGCACCCCGGCGCTGAACGTTTTCTGGAAAGAGTTTATTGACAGACAAATAGACCGACTGGAAACCCACCTAGACTCATGGACAACATATCTTGACGAAATCATAAAACGGCCACATAACCCTTAAAACCTTTTACAGTCTCTTTATAACCCTCCTCCTCCTCTCTATAACTAGACTCTTTCTGACCTGCCCTCTGTATGGGTGGATCTTATAAGACACATTTTTTTCTAGCCATCAATTCCGTATTCCTCTTCATCTATCCACAATAACATTCGAGAAATAACAAACAGCAACGTTGCCAATGACGTACAGGCGCTGCCTATTGCCTGTCCTTTGCCACAGTCAGCACAACTAGCAGCATTTTTTCGGCTACTCTGGCCGACCATCGCCATGCTCTATTCCTCTCCCTCGCTTCTCTTCCACTATTAAAATCTCCCTTTCACCCTCATGGGTCTTACCTGGGAGTATCCTA
>WNWK01014883.1:22500-49733 GCA_009830355.1 Cherax destructor
TGTTTGTTCAGACTTATTGTATAAGTGTGTTTGTTCAGACTTATTGTATAAGTGTGTTTGTTCAGACTTATTGTATAAGTGTGTTTGTTCAGACTTATTGTATAAGTGTGTTTGTTCAGACTTATTGTATAAGTGTGTTTGTTCTGCTAAATTATATCCGTGTGTATGTTCTGTCATACTTTATACGCGTATTTGTTCTATCATACTTTATACGCGTATTTGTTCTATCATACTATATACGCGTATTTGTTCTATCATACTTTATACGCGTATTTGTTCTATCATACTTTATACGCGTATTTGTTCTATCATACTTTATACGCGTATTTGTTCTATCATACTTTATACGCGTATTTGTTCTATCATACTTTATACGCGTATTTGTTCAGATTGTATGTGTGTGTTTGTTGTGTCCTGAATATATTGTATTTTTTCTCTCGTATTTTACGTGTGTTTTATAGTGTGTGTATGTGTGTGTGTGTGTGTGTGTGTGTGTGTGTGTGTGTGTGTGTGTGTGTGTGTGTGTGTGTGTGTGTGTGTGTGTGTGTGTGTGTTCCGTTATATTCCATTAGCGTGTTTGCTCCGACATGAAATATAAAAGTAACTGGAGGAATCCAACGCAGTGAAATATTAAAGTAACTGGAGGAATCCAACGCAGTGAAATATTAAAGTAACTGGAGGAATCCAACGCAGTGAAATATTAAAGTAACTGGAGGAATCCAACGCAGTGAAATATTAAAGTAACTGGAGGAATCCAACGCAGTGAAATATTAAAGTAACTGGAGGAATCCAACGCAGTGAAATATTAAAGTAACTGGAGGAATCCAACAAAGTGAAATATTAAAGTAACTGGAGGAATCTAACACAGTGAAATATTAAAGTAACTGGAGGAATCCAACACAGTGAAATATTAAAGTAACTGGAGGAATCCAACGCAGTGAAATATTAAAGTAACTGGAGGAATCCAACGCAGTGAAATATTAAAGTAACTGGAGGAATCCAACGCAGTGAAATATTAAAGTAACTGGAGGAATCCAACGCAGTGAAATATTAAAGTAACTGGAGGAATCCAACGCAGTGAAATATTAAAGTAACTGGAGGAATCCAACACAGTGAAATATTAAAGTAACTGGAGGAATCCAACACAGTGAAATATTAAAGTAACTGGAGGAATCCAACACAGTGAAATATTAAAGTAACTGGAGGAATCCAACGCAGTGAAATATTAAAGTAACTGGAGGAATCCAACACAGTGAAATATTAAAGTAACTGGAGGAATCCAACACAGTGAAATATTAAAGTAACTGGAGGAATCCAACGCAGTGAAATATTAAAGTAACTGGAGGAATCCAACACAGTGAAATATTAAAGTAACTGGAGGAATCCAACACAGTGAAATATTAAAGTAACTGGAGGAATCCAACACAGTGAAATATTAAAGTAACTGGAGGAATCCAACGCAGTGAAATATTAAAGTAACTGGAGGAATTCAACGCAGTGAAATATTAAAGTAACTGGGGAATTCAACGCAGTGAAATATTAAAGTAACTGGGGAATTCAACGCAGTGAAATATTAAAGTAACTGGAGGAATTCAACGCAGTGAAATATTAAAGTAACTGAAGGAATTCAACGCAGTGAAATATTAAAGTAACTGGAGGAATCCAACACAGTGAAATATTAAAGTAACTGGAGGAATCCAACACAGTGAAATATTAAAGTAACTGGAGAAATCCAACACAGTGAAATATTAAAGTAACTGGAGGAATCCAACACAGTGAAATATTAAAGTAACTGGAGGAATCCAACGCAGTGAAATATTAAAGTAACTGGAGGAATCCAACACAGTGAAATATTAAAGTAACTGGGGAATTCAACGCAGTGAAATATTAAAGTAACTGGAGGAATTCAACGCAGTGAAATATTAAAGTAACTGGAGGAATTCAACGCAGTGAAATATTAAAGTAACTGGGGAATTCAACGCAGTGAAATATTAAAGTAACTGGGGAATTCAACGCAGTGAAATATTAAAGTAACTGGAGGAATCCAACGCAGTGAAATATTAAAGTAACTGGAGGAATTCAACGCAGTGAAATATTAAAGTAACTGGGGAATTCAACGCAGTGAAATATTAAAGTAACTGGAGGAATTCAACGCAGTGAAATATTAAAGTAACTGGGGAATTCAACGCAGTGAAATATTAAAGTAACTGGAGGAATTCAACGCAGTGAAATATTAAAGTAACTGGAGGAATTCAACGCAGTGAAATATTGAAGTAACTGGGGAATTCAACGCAGTGAAATATTAAAGTAACTGGGGAATTCAACGCAGTGAAACTGTATGCAGTATGTTTCTTGCTTGTTTATTATTGCTTATTTTATATTTTTATTTGGTGGCCATGAGCGGTGTTGCGAGAGTGTGAAGAATCCCCTTGGTGAGTGGAAGTCTTGCAGGTAGTTGGAAGATTGTCACCAGAAGCTAGAAACACTTTCCTTGGTACCTGGAAGAGTCTTCCTCCTAGTTGGAAGAGTGTCACTTGTGGCTGGAAGTCTTCCTCCTAGTTGGAAGAGTCTTCCTCCTAGTTGGAAGAGTCTTCCTCCTAGTTGGAAGAGTCTTCCTCCTAGTTGGAAGAGTCTTCCTCCTAGTTGGAAGAGTCTTCCTCCTAGTTGGAAGAGTCTTCCTCCTAGTTGGAAGAGTCTTCCTCCTAGTTGGAAGAGTGTCACTTGTGGCTGGAAGTCTCGCTGATAATTGAGTCTTACTGATAGCTGGAAAGTCATACTGCTAATTGGAAATTCTCCACGTTTATCTGGAAGAGTTTCAATAGTCCGATTTCATGAGTTTCTGGCCTGGGTCCAGACTTTTCTGCTGATTGCCTGTTCAGCCAGCCTCTTGCAATTACCAGCCCACTGTCGCATAGATCCATATCAGCCTGGTTGATCTGGCACCTCGCCGAGGTAGTCATTCAATTTTCTCTGAATAACTTCTTCACTTCTTTCGGGCAATGGTTCTGATATCTGTTTGGTATCAGGTTGTATTGTCTTGATCCAGGAATCTTAAGAGTCAGATAATTGTACAATTGATGTCCCTGTTTTTCACTTTGGCTGCCTTTACACTTCCTCTCATATCTCTCTTTGCAATAAGCTGTTGTTGTGGACGTATGTAGATTTGGGATTAGTGCCTCCATATTTATAGTATGAGGTATCTTCTTTTTAGCTCCAGATAGAACGTTCTAGGTACTTTGAGGCATTCCTAGTACTTAAAAATTTGTATATACTATCTTCTGCCTTGAATGAAGCCAAAAAAAAAAAAAAAATGAAAAATTGAAAAATTTGGTAAACGAGAGAACACAGTGGTTTGAATAGCATGACCCTTGACATTCTCTTTGTTTTGAAAGTTATCATCATTCTCATCTTATCTTTCTCGTCATTTACCTGACCTTCGCCGTATTTGCCTTATTTTGCACTTTAAATGATAGATAATCTCATCTGCCATTATTATGACCTAATAATCTTATGTTTTGTTTCCAGTGATCTGTTTTTTTTTTTTAGTTTGTCATTCTTTGCATATCTAAACAATAAGAATTCATAACCATTGAACATGATATTAACTTTCATAGTCAACTCGTAGATTTTACTGGTGTCTGCTTCCTCTCTCAGGACCCACAAATATTATCTGGTCCTTCGAAATATCTAGCTTCTTCACGTCGTCTCCTGTTGTATGTATTATGTCCGGCGCTCGTTGGTGCACTTAACTGCTTTGGTTCTCTGCTAACCTTACTGTTTCCTCTGAGAATACCTCTCTAAATTCCCTACTGAGCTCTTCCAGGTCATTCCTTAATGAGCTCTCCTTCCTCGTAAAGCTTATTTACCTGCTCCTAAAGTGTTGTCCTCGTGTGGCTTCATAGTAACTTTGGAAAAGTTTTTAAGTGAAAAGATTTTTAAGGTTATCTCACTGAAGACAGTTTCGGGAATTATCTATATAAAAATTGAGTAGAGGGCATCTGCACTTGTCAATTGTTCTACGAACCCTCACCTGGTACTTGACCAGGATGAAAAACAATTGAAGTCAGTTGAATAATACTTTTTGAAGTTATAAAGAAGAGCCTTGGAGGAAGTTATTGGAAGAGAGGAACACTATAGCCTATAATGTACCGAACACTGTAGCATATAGTGTACCGAACACTGTAGCCTACAGTGTACCGCTCTGGTATTAAGTTCTACAATATTTAAGGGTTCACTAAACTCGTGAAAGTTTTCAATATTTCTAAATGTCATTTTACCAGCTGGATTTCATTTAAAATTCTCTGCAATGATATAAGAAAAAAATATTTGTTTTTGTGTTTTTAAAAAAGTCCAGTTTGATGAAACCTTAAATAAAATTGGCAAATTACCAAGTACAAAGTGCAAATATAATGCAAAAATACTTCAGATTAAGATACACCGACACAGTGTCAACTTCTTGGTTGTGATACGTCTTATCAGGTTGATCACTGTTAATATTGTTAAGTTATGATGCGTCTTATCAGGTTGATCACTGTTAATATTGTTAAGTTATGATACGTCTTATCAGGTTGATCACTGTTAACATTGTTAAGTTGTGATACGTCTTATCAGGTTGATCACTGTTGATATTGTCAAGTTATGATACGTCTTATCAGGTTGATCACTGTTAATATTGTTAAGTTATGATACGTCTTATCAGGCTGATCACTGTTAATATTGTTAAGACGATAACACGGTGACTCTAGCTCCCGGCACTTGCATGGTAATCAGTGTCTCTGTGTTTAATAAAACTTGTAAACAAGAACTTGAGCAGAACAATAACAATGCAAACCTTGTTTATGGATAACACACTAGGGACGAAAATTTGAATCCGATCAGAAGTGGCATTCCACAGTCATCACAGATTCATACAATTCCAAGTTTTATTAACTAATTTAGTCATTAACAAATTTTCCCAACTCAAATTGCACTTAATGGCTACTATGTCGGCCATAAGATGCATCAGCCATTACAAACATTCAGATGAGGAAACTCAAATATATTTTACATGATTAAACAGGTATAAAATTGGAAGATATTCACCAATACCTTTGAATTTCGTCCTTCGACATCGCCAAATAAGGAGGTGCCTTTTTCGAATGTTTGAAGCCAAGCAGCGGAGGGTTTTCGAAGTTATCCGAACCATTTTAAGACGTAGGTCATGGGTCTGCAACTTTGTTCATGAGCGCCCACTTATGCCACTTTTTTCAAGAAACTCGTTACCATAGTTTAGGTAATCAGTATCATGCTTTGGTGGTCTGGGTTCGATTCCCAGCCAGGGTAGAAACATTGGGCGTGTTTCTTTACACCGGTTGTCTATGTTCACCCATCAGTAAAGTGGGTACCTGGGTGTTAGTGGACTGGTGTGGGTCGCATCCTGGGACAAAACTGACCTAATCTGCGGGAAATGCTCAGCATAACAAGGGGCTTTCTATATAGCAGTATGTCATTGGTGTCAGCTATGCTCTGTATACCTTGTACATGTACTTGTAGTAAATAAATATATTATTATATTAAAAATTTGAGGTCAACTGGGTGAGGTTTTCTGTTACGAGCTCAATAAAACCGATTTGGAAAAAAAACATTAGCAAAATTGGCACCTACATAATCTATTAGCAAACACCAATACTGCATAACTGAAGGCTCAGTCCTACACCCTGGCAGTGAAGGCTCAGTCCTACACCCTGGCAGTGAAGGCTCAGTCCTACACCCTGGCAGTGAAGGCTCAGTCCTACACCCTGGCAGTGAAGGTTCAGTCCTACACCCTGGCAGTGAAGGTTCAGTCCTACACCCTGGCAGTGAAGGTTCAGTCCTACACCCTGGCAGTGAAGGTTCAGTCCTACACCCTGGCAGTGAAGGTTCAGTCCTACACCCTGGCAGTGAAGGTTCAGTCCTACACCCTGGCAGTGAAGGTTCAGTCCTACACCCTGGCAGTGAAGGCTCAGTCCTACACCCTGGCAGTGAAGGCTCAGTCCTACACCCTGGCAGTGAAGGTTCAGTCGTACACCCTGGCAGTGAAGGCTCAGTCCTACACCCTGACAGTGAAGGTTCAGTCCTACACCCTGGCAGTGAAGGTTCAGTCCTACACCCTGGCAGTGAAGGCTCAGTCCTACACCCTGGCAGTGAAGGTTCAGTCCTACACCCTGGCAGTGAAGGTTCAGTCCTACACCCTGGCAGTGAAGGCTCAGTCCTACACCCTAGCAGTGAAGGCTCAGTCCTACACCCTGGCAGTGAAGGCTCAGTCCTACACCCTGGCAGTGAAGGTTCAGTCCTACACCCTGGCAGTGAAGGTTCAGTCCTACACCCTGGCAGTGAAGGTTCAGTCCTACACCCTGGCAGTGAAGGTTCAGTCCTACACCCTGGCAGTGAAGGTTCAGTCCTACACCCTGGCAGTGAAGGCTCTGTCCTACACCCTGGCAGTGAAGGTTCAGTCCTACACCCTGGCAGTGAAGGCTCAGTCCTACACCCTGGCAGTGAAGGTTCAGTCCTACACCCTGGCAGTGAAGGCTCAGTCCTACACCCTGGCAGTGAAGGCTCAGTCCTACACCCTGGCAGTGAAGGCTCAGCCCTACACCCTGGCAGTGAAGGTTCAGTCCTACACCCTGGCAGTGAAGGTTCAGTCCTACACCCTGGCAGTGAAGGCTCAGTCCTACACCCTGGCAGTGAAGGTTCAGTCCTACACCCTGGCAGTGAAGGCTCAGTCCTACACCCTGGCAGTGAAGGTTCAGTCCTACACCCTGGCAGTGAAGGTTCAGTCCTACACCCTGGCAGTGAAGGCTCAGTCCTACACCCTGGCAGTGAAGGTTCAGTCCTACACCCTGGCAGTGAAGGCTCAGTCCTACACCCTGGCAGTGAAGCTCAGTCCTACACCCTGGCAGTGAAGGTTCAGTCCTACACCCTGGCAGTGAAGGCTCAGTCCTACACCCTGGCAGTGAAGGTTCAGTCCTACACCCTGGCAGTGAAGGTTCAGTCCTACACCCTGGCAGTGAAGGTTCAGTCCTACACCCTGGCAGTGAAGGCTCAGTCCTACACCCTGGCAGTGAAGGCTCAGTCCTACACCCTGGCAGTGAAGGCTCAGTCCTACACCCTGGCAGTGAAGGTTCAGTCCTACACCCTGGCAGTGAAGGTTCAGTCCTACACCCTGGCAGTGAAGGTTCAGTCCTACACCCTGGCAGTGAAGGCTCAGTCCTACACCCTGGCAGTGAAGGTTCAGTCCTACACCCTGGCAGTGAAGGCTCAGTCCTACACCCTGGCAGTGAAGGCTCAGTCCTACACCCTGGCAGTGAAGGCTCAGTCCTACACCCTGGCAGTGAAGGCTCAGTCCTACACCCTGGCAGTGAAGGCTCAGTCCTACACCCTGGCAGTGAAGGTTCAGTCCTACACCCTGGCAGTGAAGGTTCAGTCCTACACCCTGGCAGTGAAGGTCAGTCCTACACCCTGGCAGTAAGTCAGTCCTACACCCTGGCAGTGAAGGTTCAGTCCTACACCCTGGCAGTGGTCAGTCCTACACCCTGGCAGTTGTACAAGAAGGTATCATCACACCGACAAAATGAAAAGACACAGTCAACATCTGGGATCATTGAGACGTTGTCTACCCTCCAGTGGCTTATCAATACACCTATAAGCGCCAGCCTACCTTGCAGTCTGCTCCACACCCACGAAGGTCAGTCTTCACACCCTGGCAGGCAGATTACCTCATCTCTGGCATATAGTTCACTCTTCATATTAGTCTTAATTGATTGTAAACCCTGAGGCAGAAACGTCTACAATAAAGATACCCAGATGTTCAAGTCTTAATTTCACCCTATCAGTGTCAGTTCTAGTTCATTACACCCTGGCAGTAGTCAGTCACACCCTGGCAGTGCCTCCAGTGTTACAATCATAACCCTGGCAGTGTCAGTCACACCCTGCAGTGTCAGTCACACCCTGGCAGTGTCAGTTCACACCCTGGCAGGTCAGTTCCAACACCCTGGGCAGTGTCAGGTTCAACACCCCTGGCAGTGTCAGTTCAACACCCTGGCAGTGTCAGTTCAACACCCTGGCAGTGTCAGTTCAACACCCTGGCAGTGTCAGTTCAACACCCTGGCAGTGTCAGTTCAACACCCTGGCAGTGTCAGTTCAACACCCTGGCAGTGTCAGTTCACCTGGAGTCGTCACACCTGGCAGTGTCAGTTCAACACCCTGGCAGTGTCAGTTCAACACCCTGGCAGTGTCAGTTCAACACCCTGGCAGTGTCAGTTCCAACACACCTGCGCAGTGCCCCAGGCTTCAACATATGCGTCACCCCTGGCAGTGTCACAACACCCTGGCAGTGTCTTCAACACCCTGCAGTGTCAGTTCAACACCCTGGCAGTGTCAGTTCAACACCCTGGCAGTGTCAGTTCAACACCCTGGCAGTGTCAGTTCAACACCCTGGCAGTGTCAGTTCAACACCCTGGCAGTGTCAGTTCAACACCCTGGCAGTGTCAGTTCAACACCCTGGCAGTGTCAGTTCAACACCCTGGCAGCGTCAGTTCAACACCCTGGCAGCAACAATCACACCAGATCATCCACACCACAACACCTGACATGATAATATACGACAAAATAAAATAAAAACAACAGATAACAAGATTCATTACTGGTATTTCTAAATGAGAAGACTGGGAGTAGTTTAGTGAGTGATAAAGGTGGATCTTCACTGAGTTTTAATGAGAGTATTAATGTCTGAAGTGAGTAACCTGCCTCGCTGTGCCCGCCGCCAGGGAGGAGCCTCGCTGTGCCCGCCGCCAGGGAGGAGCCTCGCTGTGCCCGCCGCCAGGGAGGAGCCTCGCTGTGCCCGCCGCCAGGCAGGAGCCTCGCTGTACCCGCCGCCAGGGAGGAGCCTCGCTGTGCCCGGCGCCAGGGAGGAGCCTCGCTGTGCCCGCCGCCAGGGAGGAGCCTCGCTGTGCCCGCCGCCAGGGAGGAGCCTCGCTGTGCCCGGTGCCAGGGAGGAGCCTCGCTGTGCCCGCCGCAAGGGAGGAGCCTCGCTGTGCCCGCCGCCAGGGAGGAGCCTCGCTGTGCCCGCCGCCAGGGAGGAGCCTCGCTGTGCCCGCCGCCAGAGGGGAGCCTCGCTGTGCCCGGTGCCAGGGAGGAGCCTCGCTGTGCCCGCCGCCAGGGAGGAGCCTCGCTGTGCCCGCTGCCAGGGAGGAGCCTCGCTGTACCCGAAGCCAGGGAGGAGCCTCGCTGTGCCCGGTGCCAGGGAGGAGCCTCGCTGTGCCCGCCGCCAGGGAGGAGCCTCGCTGTGCCCGCCGCCAGGAGGAGCCTCGCTGTGCCCGCCGCCAGGGAGGAGCCTCGCTGTGCCCGGTGCCAGGGAGGAGCCTCGCTGTGCCCGCCGCCAGGGAGGAGCCTCGCTGTGCCCGCCGCCAGGGAGGAGCCTCGCTGTGCCCACCGCCAGGGAGGAGCCTCGCTGTGCCCGCCGCCAGGGAGGAGCCTCGCTGTGCCCGCCGCCAGGGAGGAGCCTCGCTGTGCCCGCTGCCAGGGAGGAGCCTCGCTGTACCCGCCGCCAGGGAGGAGCCTCGCTGTGCCCGGTGCCAGGGAGGAGCCTCGCTGTGCCCGCCGCCAGGGAGAAGCCTCGCTGTGCCCGCCGCCAGGGAGGAGCCTCGCTGTGCCCGCTGCCAGGGAGGAGCCTCGCTGTACCCGCCGCCAGGGAGGAGCCTCGCTGTGCCCGGTGCCAGGGAGGAGCCTCGCTGTGCCCGCCGCCAGGGAGGAGCCTCGCTGTGCCCGGTGCCAGGGAGGAGCCTCGCTGTGCCCGCCGCCAGGGAGAAGCAGAAGCCAGAATTAGAGCAAATTGTGGATCCTTGACCCGGATCTATGAAAATATAATTAGGCTGCGAGCGATTAGAGAGAGACAGAGATTGGAAGAGTAAGAGAGGGAGAGATTGGAAGAGAGAAAGAGAGATAGATTGGAAGAGAGTAAGAGAGACAGAGATTGGAAGAGAGTAAGAGAGACAGAGATTGGAAGAATAAGAGAGACAGATTGGAAGAGAGTAAGTGAGAGAGACAGCGATTGGATTGGAAGAGAGTAAGAAAGAGAGAGAGCGAGCGAGCTGTGTGTAGCTGTGTCTTGTGTGTAGCTGTGTCTTGTGTGTAGCTGTGTCTTGTGTGTAGCTGTGTCTTGTGTGTAGCTGTGTCTTGTGTGTAGCTGTGTCTTGTGTGTAGCTGTGTCTTGTGTGTAGCTGTGTCTTGTGTGTAGCTGTGTCTTGTGTATAATAATGTATCTCTCCCGCCTGCGTTCCAGGGAGTACAGGTTTAGGAACTTAAAGGGTTCCCAGTGGTTGAGATGGTTTATCACAGTTGTGTGTACCGTGAAGGTTCTCTGCACATTTTCTAGGTCAGCAATTTCACCTGCCTTGGAAGGTGCAGATAGAACAAGCCACCTGAAGAGTGTCAACATGGGCTTGGAGTGGAGTTAAGAACCAACAAGAACAGGAAGTGCGACTCAACATACGTTAAGAACCACCGGTTCATTCAATGGTTCAGCCTGGTCTTTCATAAACAAGTCTGATTATATATGCAGTCCCTAATACCTGTTATCTTATCATTCATTACGTAGAGTTTCGTTACTCTCTTCACTTTGCTCATTCCAATGTTCACTTTTAATTTCCATCTTTCACTTTTATTCTCCCAAATTTATTTACTAACCTTTGCTTCTTTGCTTTAGCCTCTGCCAAAACAATAATATCATCGGTGAAGAGTAACTGTCTTATATCCTAATTTGGGTCAAATTCGTTATCAATCACTTCATCACATCTCCCATAAACTTAACAATCATTTTTCACAACATTTTTTTCTGTCAACTGTAGATCATTTGATATTATCACTACTCCTTCTTGAGTAATACTCACACACACTAGATTTACCTCCTTCCTCCTCGCCAATGTAATTTTCTCGTCCTCTTTAACCTCGTCTCCCTGAATGCTACAACATCCAGATTTTTTTTTTTATAATATTAAATATCAATTCAATCTTCTCAAACAAAAGCCAAGTCAATCAATTTCTTTATATTTTTAGTAATTATGCGGAAGGGGGTTACTAACTCCTTGCTCACAGCATTTTAATCACGATCATATAAATTAGATTAATTCATAATCAATAGAATTTGTGACGAATTTAAACTATGCCTGACATGTCACTCATTAATTTTATTGATAAGTGACCTCACCAGATTGTCACTACGCTTAGCGTTGTTGTGTCAAGTGAGGTCACATATGAGGTCATATCTCAGCATTATAAGTCGTCTGTCGTCTTATTATTGTCACTGTTCTTTATGATGTGAAAAATCTGACTTTGTCTACCACACTGGTGAAGCAACACTGACCTTGTCTACCACACTGGTGAAGCAACACTGACCTTGTCTACCACACTGGTGAAGCAACACTGACCTTGTCTTCCACACTGGTGAAGCAACACTGACGTTGTCTACCACACTGATGAAGCAACACTGACCTTGTCTACCACACTGGTGAAGCAACACTGACGTTGTCTACCACACTGATGAAGCAACACTGACCTTGTCTTCCACACTGATGAAGCAACACTGACCTTGTCTTCCACACTGATGAAGCAACACTGACCTTGTCTACCACACTGGTGAAGCAACACTGACCTTGTCTTCCACACTGATGAAGCAACACTGACCTTGTCTTCCACACTGACGAAGCAACACTGACCTTGTCTACCACACTGGTGAAGCAACACTGACGTTGTCTACCACACTGGTGAAGCAACACTGACCTTGTCTACCACACTGGTGGAGCAACACTGACCTTGTCTACCACACTAGTGAAGCAACATCGGTCACTATAAGAGGCTGGTTACACACCATGATGTATAATGAAACGTGGCAGTAGTGACCCTTAGACTTTCATGTGTAACACCTGGAGTATACCTGGAGAATACCTGGAGAATACCTGGAGAGGGTTTCGGGGGTCAATTCCCCCGCGGCCCAGTCTGACACCAGACCTGGGTAACAGTATTGCAGATAAAGATTGCCAAATGTTGCACAGTTCTGTGATTTACTCGCTTTTGCAAGCTTAAGATACGATAAGAGTAGAGGGGAATAAAGAGTGGGGAGGGAAGGAAGAGTAGAGGGGAATAAAGAGTGTGGAGGGAAGGAAGACTTGATTGAGGGATAATTTCTTAATTTACTTCACCCCCTTTTAATGATAATGTTGTTATGTTGTGAGGTAAAATTGCTGGGTATTATATGTACTGGAATTTCTGCTACCCAGCCATCATACCTTCCCTCCCTGGGTACCAGGTATCACGCACCTTTCTGCACCACTGTTCTAGCATGGAACACTTTTGTGTCCCTCTACCCACACATTAAGCACCTTTCTTTTTTCTGCCCAAGCATGCAGTACCTTTCTGCCCTATTATGCAAGCATGAAGCACTTTTCTGCCTTACAGCGTAAACAAGAAGCACCTTTCTACCCTACTACGCAAGAATGAAGCACAGTGCTGCCTCACTACTCAAGCTTGGCTTGCATTGACTACTCAATCTAAGCTCGAAGCACCTTTTCTAGTAGCCAAGCTTGAAGCACCTCACCTTATCCACTACCCAAGCTTGAAGCACCTCACCTTATCCACTACCCAAGCTTGAAGCACCTCACCTTATCCACTACCCAAGCGTGGAGCACCTCACCTTATCCACTACCCAAGCTTGAAGCACCTCACCTTATCCACTACCCAAGCTTGAAGCACCTCACCTTATCCACTACCCAAGCGTGGAGCACCTCACCTTATCCACTACCCAAGCGTGGAGCACCTCACCTTATCCACTACCCAAGCTTGAAGCACCTCACCTTATCCACTACCCAAGCTTGAAGCACCTCACCTTATCCACTACCCAAGCTTGAAGCACCTCACCTTATCCACTACCCAAGCGTGGAGCACCTCACCTTATCCACTACCCAAGCGTGGAGCACCTCACCTTATCCACTACCCAAGCGTGGAGCACCTCACCTTATCCACTACCCAAGCGTGGAGCACCTCACCTTATCCACTACTCAAGCGTGAAGCACCTCACCTTATCCACTACCCAAGCGTGGAGCACCTCACCTTATCCACTACCCAAGCTTGAAGCACCTCACCTTATCCACTACCCAAGCGTGGAGCACATTTCTTCCGTCACTAACGACGCATGAAGCCCCCTCCTGCTCAGCTACCCAAATTTAAACCACCTTCCTGTCCAGCTACCCAAGAATTAAGCCCCCTCGCCCCAAGCTAAGTATGCTTCAAACATTTCCTGCGCAGCTACCCTGAAACACTTCCTGCGCAGCTACCCTGAAACACCTTGTATGCAGCTAGCCGAACATGAATCACCTTCTTACCCAGCTACTCAAATTTGAATCACCTTCTTGCTACCTAAGCTTGAAACATTTCCTGTGCAATTGCACAAACTTTAAAGCATGAGAGTATCTGCACTGCTCAGCGCTAACAACCCTCACAGGAAGATTCATTAGCCGCCGGAAATTGGCTAGAGAGAGCGCCCTCACCAGTGTCAGGGTGGAGAGGACTGTACCAGCAGTGTCAGGGTGGAGAGGACTGTACCAGCAGTGTCAGGGTGGAGAGGACTGTACCACCAGTGTCAGGGTGGAGAGGACTGTACTAGCAGTGTCAGGGTGGAGAGGACTGTATCACCAGTGTCAGGGTGGAGAGGACTGTACCACCAGTGTCAGGGTGGAGAGGACTGTACCACCAGTGTCAGGGTGGAGAGGACTGTACCACCAGTGTCAGGGTGGAGAGGACTGTACCACCAGTGTCAGGGTGGAGAGGACTGTACCACCAGTGTCAGGGTGGAGAGGACTGTACCACCAGTGTCAGGGTGGAGAGGACTGTACCAGCAGTGTCAGGGTGGAGATGACTGTACTAGCAGTGTCAGGGTGGAGAGGACTGTACCACCAGTGTCAGGGTGGAGAGGACTGTACCACCAGTGTCAGGGTGGAGAGGACTGTACCAGCAGTGTCAGGGTGGAGAGGACTGTACCACCAGTGTCAGGGTGGAGAAGACTGTACCACCAGTGTCAGGGTGGAGAGGACTGTACCACCAGTGTCAGGGTGGAGAGGACTGTACCACCAGTGTCAGGGTGGAGAGGACTGTACTAGCAGTGTCAGGGTGGAGAGGACTGTATCACCAGTGTCAGGGTGGAGAGGACTGTACCACCAGTGTCAGGGTGGAGAGGACTGTACTAGCAGTGTCAGGGTGGAGAGGACTGTACTAGCAGTGTCAGGGTGGAGAGGACTGTACTAGCAGTGTCAGGGTGGAGAGGACTGTACTAGCAGTGTCAGGGTGGAGAGGACTGTACCAGCAGTGTCAGGGTGGAGAGGATTGTACCAGCAGTGTCAGGGTGTAGAGAACTGTACCAGTAGTGTCTGGAGAGGACTGTACCAGCAGTGTCAGGGTGGGGCCGACTGTACCAACAGTGTCAGGGTGGGGGGGACTGTACGACCAGTGCCAGGTTGGGGCATTACTGCACGACCAGTGCCAGGGTGGGGGCAGGACTGCACGACCAATGCCAGGGTGGGGGGGGACTGCACGACCAGTGCCAGGGTGAGGGGACTCCACGACCAGTGCCAGGGTGGGGCAAGACTGCACGACCAGTGCCAGGGTGGGGGGACTGCACGACCAGTGCCAGGGTGTTGGCAGGACTGCACGACCAGTGCCAGGGTGGGGGGGACTGCACGATCTGTGCACACAGCATGCTCCTATACCGCTGGCAGGTGTTGGCAGATGATAGCAGTTGTTGTCAGTCGTTGTCAGTTATTGGCTCGTTGCCGGCAGGTGTTGGTTGGGTCTGGTAAGTGCTAGTAAGTGGTGGTCCAATGTTGGAAACTCGAGGTGTTGGCAGGCACTGACAGATATTGGGAAAGTGTTGGCAGGCACTGACAGATATTGGGAAAGTGTTGGCAGGCGCTGACAATTTAGAGACGTGTTGACAGGCGCTGACAGGTGTGAGGTGTTGACAGGCGCTGACAGGTGTGAGGTGTTGACAGGCGCTGACAGGTGTGAGGTGTTGACAGGCGCTGACAGGTGTGAGGTGTTGACAGGCGCTGACAGGTGTGAGGTGTTGACAGGCGCTGACAGGTGTGAGGTGTTGACAGGCGCTGACAGGTTTAGGAAGGTATTGACAGGTGCTGACAGTTTTTGAGGAGGTTCCTTCAGGTGTTGGCCCCATACTGGGAGGTGTGGTCGTAAGTGTGACTCTTTAATTGAGGTAATTTGAAAAAGTTACGAGCGGCCAACATAGATTAACGCAGTGAATATTTGTAATTAAGGTCATTACTGAGTTATTCCTGGCTGCCAGATACTCATTACATAAGTATGAATATAATTTACTGCCCTTGACAATTTCTGACATTACATAAACACAGCAACAAGAAAACAAAATATTTTATATAATTGTAAATAAACAATTGTAACGCAACTTTAAATTAGATAGAGATTTAATAAAGTCTCCCTTAGAGAAACACAAAGTGAAGTCTCTAAATAATACTAGTGTATGGTATATTACCTAGTACCCTTTGGTACTAGATAATTACATAATACCCTTTGGTACTAGATAATTACCTAGTACCCTTTGGTACTAGATAATTTACTATACACTATGATACTATGAATCTGTACTCTGATACTTTACTGTGATTAAATGTACTCAGAAGGTCAAGACTTCAGCTGTGCTGACTGAAAGGTCCCAGGGATGACCTGTCGGGGTGTGGAGTCAGTTCTGTCAGCATGTGGAGGTGAGCCCGTTGTGAGTTGGAGTAGGCTCTGTTGTGATTGAAGTAGACTCTATCGAGAGGTATAGTAGGCTTTAGCAAAGAGTGGAGTAGATTTTGTAGGGTGAGTAAGTTCTATGAAGTGAGTGGAGTAGGTTCTGTTAGGTGAGGGGAGTAGGTTCTATGAAGTGAGTGGAGTAGGTTCTGTTAGGTGAGGGGAGTAGGTTCTATGAAGTGAGTGGAGTAGGTTCAATCAGGTGAGTGGAGTAGGTTCTATCAAGTAAGTGGAGTGGGTTCTATCAGGTGAGTGGAGTAGGTTCTATCAGGTGAATGGAGTAGGTTCTGTTAGGTGAGTGGAGTAGGATCTATCAAGTGAGTGGAGTAGGTTTTGTTAGGTGAGGGGAGTAGGTTCTATCAGGTGAGTAGAGTAGGTTCTATCAGGTGAGTGGAGTAGGTTCTGTTAGGTGAGGGGAGTAGGTTCTATCAGGTGAGTGGAGTAGGTTCTATCAGGTGAGTGGAGTAGGTTCTGTTAGGTGAGGGGAGTAGGTTCTATCAGGTGAGTGGAGTAGGTTCTATCAGGTGAGTGGAGTGGGTTCTATCAGGTGAGTGGAGTAGGTTCAATCAGGTGAGTGGAGTAGGTTCTATCAGGTGAGTGGAGTAGGTTCTATCAGGTGAGTGAAGTAGGTTCTATGGAGTGAGTGGAGTAGGTTCTATCAGCGAGTGGAGTAGGTTCTATCAGGTGAGTGGAGTAGGTTCTATCAGGTGAGTGGAGTAGGTTCTATCAGGTGAGTGGAGTAGGTTCTATCGGTTGAGTGGAGTAGGTTCTATCAGATGAGTGCAGTAGGTTCTATCAGGTGAGTGGGGTAGGTTTTGTTAGGTGAGGGGAATAGGTTCTATGGGGTGAGTGGAGTAGGTTCTATGGAGTGAGTGGAGTAGGTTCTATCAGGTGAGTGGAGTAGGTTCTATCAATTAAGTGGAGTGGGTTCTATCAGGTGAGTGGAGTAGGTTCTATCAGGTGAGAGGAGTAGGTTCTATCAGGTGAGAGGAGTAGGTTCTATCAGGTGAGTGGAGTAGGTTCTATCAGGTGAGTTGAGTAGGTTCTATCAGGTGAGGGGAGTAGGTTCTATCAGGTGAGTGGAGTAGGTTCTATCAGGTGAGTGGAGTAGGTTCTATCAGGTGAGAGGAGTAGATTCTATCAGATGAGGGGAGTAGGTTCTATCAGGTGAGTGGAGTAGGTTCTATCAGGTGAGTGGAGTAGGTTCTATCAAGTAAGTGGAGTGGGTTCTATCAGGTGAGTGGAGTAGGTTCTATCAGGTGAGAGGAGTAGGTTCTATCAGGTGAGAGGAGTAGGTTCTATCAGGTAACTGGAGTAGGTTCTA
Organism: Cherax destructor; assembly: GCA_009830355.1. Classification (NCBI taxonomy): domain Eukaryota; kingdom Metazoa; phylum Arthropoda; class Malacostraca; order Decapoda; family Parastacidae; genus Cherax; species Cherax destructor. The sequence continues at coordinate 39,656 of WNWK01014883.1, forward strand.
TCAGGTGAGTGGAGTAGGTTCTATCAGGTGAGAGGAGTAGGTTCTGTCAGGTGAGTGGAGTAGGTTCTATCAGGTGAGTGGAGTAGGTTCTATCAGGTGAGTGGAGTAGGTTCTATCAGGTGAGTGGAGTAGGTTCTATCAAGTAAGTGGAGTGGGTTCTATCAGGTGAGTGGAGTAGGTTCTATCAGGTGAGAGGAGTAGGTTCTATCAGGTGAGAGGAGTAGGTTCTATCAGGTAAGTGGAGTAGGTTCTATCAGGTGAGTGGAGTAGGTTCTATCAGGTGAGTGGAGTAGGTTCTATCAGGTGAGTGGAGTAGGTTCTATCAGGTGAGAGGAGTAGGTTCTATCATGTGAGTGGAGTAGGTTCTATCAGGTGAGTGGAGTAGGTTCTATCAGGTGAGTGGAGTAGGTTCTATCAGGTGAGTGGAGTAGGTTCTATCAGGTGAGTGGAGTAGGTTCTATCAGGTGAGTGGAGTAGGTTATATCAGGTGAGTTGAGTGGGTTCTCTCAGATTGTCAATTAGACGCAAAAACTCATAATAACAAGAACTGGTCCACGTCCAGGAATCAGTATTGGTCTCTGACTCTGCTTACCACAACAGTGAGACGTTACTGGCAGATAATTCTCTCCTGGGGCCAATACCAACAGCTTGGGCTCAGATATACTCATTCGTACCTGTTTAGAAAGCTTCGTATTATGGATGATGTACCAGCTGTGTTGAGTGTGCAGATGGAGAAATGGTGGGGGAGGACCGTTGTGATGGTGGATGGTCATGGTAGTGGATGGATGTAAATGCATCCACTAAAACAGCAGGCAGGTTCTGTAGCAAATACATTAGCAGGCAGGTCATGTATTAAACATATCAGCAGGCAGGTCATGTTGTAAACACCTAGCAGGCAGGTCATGTTGTAAACACCTAGCAGGCAGGTCATGTTGTAAACACCTAGCAGGCAGGTCATGTTGTAAACACATAGCAGGCAGGTCATGTTGTAAACACCTAGCAGGCAGGTCATGTTGTAAACACCTAGCAGGCAGGTCATGTTGTAAACACCTAGCAGGCAGGTCATGTTGTAAACACATAGCAGGCAGGTCATGTTGTAAACACCTAGCAGGCAGGTCATGTTGTAAACACCTAGCAGGCAGGTCATGTTGTAAACACCTAGCAGGCAGGTCATGTTGTAAACACCTAGCAGGCAGGTCATGTTGTAAACACCTAGCAGGCAGGTCATGTTGTAAACACCTAGCAGGCAGGTCATGTTGTAAACACCTAGCAGGCAGGTCATGTTGTAAACACATCAACAGGTAGAGTATGTAGTAAGCAACGCAGCCATAGGTCGTGTTGTAAATTCATTATGTACAAAGGTATCAATCCAAGGCCTGTTGCACCTGGCAGGTAACCAAAATCAACAATATAGCGAGCAATCTTGCAATACAAGAGCAAGGCAGACACAGAATGGGTAGGTTTTATTTATTCGTATATTCCTTAATCACTATGTACAATATTTACACAGCAATATAACGATAAGGCAAAGCAAAGAGTCACTCAGCATGAGGAGTGGACTGCACCAGCATAAGCGAGAGTCTGCCTCACAGCCAGACAGACAAGTGAGACGTCATCTTGGCTGAGGAGCCGGAGGCTCTCACTATATTGGTGGGTTAAACTTGTCAATTAATACAGTAGTGGGGCCCCAGAACTGCTATACTCTGAACTGCCGGTTGGCTGAACGAGAATGTCTGTCAATGGTTGTGTGAGGAATGTCGATAATATTGTAACATACTCGGCACACACCACACACATCAGCAGGCAGGTCATGTTGCAAACACTTCAGCAGGCAGGTCATGTTGCAAACACTTCAGCAGGCAGGTCATGTTGCAAACACTTCAGCAGGCAGGTCATGTTGTAAACACTTCAGCAGGCAGGTCATGTTGCAAACACTTCAGCAGGCAGGTCATGTTGTAAACACTTCAGCAGGCAGGTCATGTTGCAAACACTTCAGCAGGCAGGTCATGTTGTAAACACTTCAGCAGGCAGGTCATGTTGCAAACACTTCAGCAGGCAGGTCATGTTGCAAACACTTCAGCAGGCAGGTCATGTTGTAAACACTTCAGCAGGCAGGTCATGTTGCAAACACTTCAGCAGGCAGGTCATGTTGCAAACACTTCAGCAGGCAGGTCATGTTGTAAACACTTCAGCAGGCAGGTCATGTTGCAAACACTTCAGCAGGCAGGTCATGTTGTAAACACTTCAGCAGGCAGGTCATGTTGCAAACACTTCAGCAGGCAGGTCATGTTGTAAACACTTCAGCAGGTAGGTCATGTTGTAAACACTTCAGCAGGCAGGTCATGTTGCAAACACTTCAGCAGGCAGGTCATGTTGCAAACACTTCAGCAGGCAGGTCATGTTGCAAACACTTCAGCAGGTAGGTCATGTTGTAAACACTTCAGCAGGCAGGTCATGTTGTAAACACTTCAGCAGGCAGGTCATGTTGTAAACACTTCAGCAGGTAGGTCATGTTGTAAACACTTCAGCAGGCAGGTCATGTTGCAAACACTTCAGCAGGCAGGTCATGTAGATGAATGGTTCAGAGAACCGACAAGTTGATAAATTAGACACATATGCAACACTTGGGTATCTTTATTGAGTGTGGTGTTTGTAACTTTGTATCTCAGGCGCTGCAAGTAATATCATGTATCAGTTATTTGCAACTTTTCATAGCTTGAAGAGGTCATGTGCAAAACATTCACAGAGCAGAGCATCATGTAGATAATGGTTCACACAATACCACAAGTCTGATAAATTAGACACATATGCAACAACTCTGGTATACTTTATTGATGTTTTTCTAACTATACTCACGCTCAATACATATCATTATCAGTATCAACATTATAACTACTTGATACTAAGTTAATCATAATACAAAAACTTATTACCATAATAATAGAATATTTCATAATAATAATATTAATAACTAATATACAAACTACTAATACTAACTACATAACTACTAATACATACTAATATACTTCTATTTCTACAGTACATGTACTACATACTACAGACCATAGCTGACGTCACTATACTACTATCACTGACTAACACTTGTTACTACATCTCGCAAATTACTACACCAGATGCACTACTCACTACCAACCACTAACTACCCAAGTATACCATTAATTAATAATTAATTAAAATAATAAGTAATAATATAATAATAATAATAATAATATAATAATAATAATAATAATAATAATAATAATAATATCTTTATTTCTACAAGTACATGTATAAGGTATACAGACCATAGCTGACGTCAATTTTTATACTACTATATAGAAAGCAACTTGTTATGCTGAGCATGTCTCGCAAATTAGTCCCAGGATGCGACCCACACCAGACCACTAACACCCAGGTACCCATTATTACTGATGTGTGAACATAGACAACCGGTGTAAGGAAACACGCTCAGTGTTTCTACCCTCCCCGGGAATCAAACCCGGACACTCACCATGTGAAGCGAAAGCATTTGCCACCAGGCCACGGGGCTCAGTTTATGTCTCAGGTGTTTCAAGTGAGATTTAATACATGTGAAAACGAGATTTTAGAGCACGGGATGTGAGTGGGTTGTGAGTGGGATGTGAGTGGGTTGTGAGTGGGTTGTCATGTTAAGTCATGTCCAATCATGTTCAGTCATGTCCAAATTAACTTTATTGAACGAAACAAAGATATTTCTTCACAGGTCATGATGTGGAGAGTGACACTGGTGAAAGTGAACACCAGGTGACAGTGAACACCAGGTGATAGTGAACACCAGGTGATAGTGAACACCAGGTGATAGTGAACACCAGGTGATAGTGAACACATGGAGATAGAGCAATTTATGGTGTAGAGTGACACTTGTGATAGTGACCACCAGGTGATAGTGACCACCAGGTGATAGTGACCACCAGGTGATAGTGAACACCAGGTGATAGTGAACACCAGAAAATAGAGCAAGTTATGGTGTAGAGTGACACTTGTGATAGTAACCACCAGGTGATAGTGACCACCATGTGATAGTGAACACCAGGTGATAGTGAACACCAGATGATAGTGAACACCAGGTGATAGTGAACACCAGAAAATAGAGCAAGTTATGGTGTAGAGTGACACTTGTGATAGTGACCACCAGGTGATAGTGACCACCAGGTGATAGTGAACACCAGGTGATAGTGAACACCAAGTGATAGTGAACACCAGGGGATAGAGCAAGTTATGGTGTAGAGTGACACTTGTGATAGTGACCACCAGGTGATAGTGAACACTAGGTGATAGTGAACACCAGGAGATAGAGCAAGTTATGGTGTAGAGTGACACTTGTGATAGTGACCACCAGGTGATAGTGAACGTCAGGTGATAGTGAACACCAGGTGATAGTGAACACCAGGAGATAGTGAACACCAGGAGATAGAGCAAGTTATTGTGTAGTGACAGTGGTGATAGTAAACACCAGGTGATAGTGAGCACCAGGTGATAGTGAGCACCAGGTGATAGTGACCACCAGGTGATAGTGAACACCAGGTGATAGTGAACACCAGGTGTTAGTGAGCACCAGGTGATAGTGAACACCAGGTGATAGTGAACACCAGGTGATAGTGAACACCAGGTGATAGTGAACACCAGGTGTTAGTGAACACTAGTTGATAGTGAACACCAGGTGATAGTGAACACCAGGTGTTAGTGAACACCAGGTGATAGTGAACACCAGGTGATAGTGAACACCAGGTGATAGTGAACACCAGGTGTTAGTGAACACCAGGTGATAGTGAACACCAGGTGTTAGTGAACACCAGGTGATAGTGAACACCAGGTGATAGTGAACACCAGGTGATAGTGAACACCAGGTGATAGTGAACACCAGGTGATAGTGAACACCAGGTGATAGTGAACACCAGGTGATAGTGAACACCAGGTGATAGTGAACACCAGGTGATAGTGAACACCAGGTGTTAGTGAACACCAGGTGATAGTGAACACCAGGTGATAGTGAACACCAGGTGATAGTGAACACCAGGTGATAGTGAACACCAGGTGATAGTGAACACCAGGTGATAGTGAACACCAGGTGATAGTGAACACCAGGTGATAATGAACACCAGGTGATAGTGAACACCAGGTGATAATGAACACCAGGTGATAGGGAACACCAGGTGATAGTGAACACCAGGTGATAGTGAACACCAGGTGATAGTGAACACCAGGTGTTAGTGAACACCAGGTGATAGTGAACACCAGGTGATAATGAACACCAGGTGATAGTGAACACCAGGTGATAGTGAACACCAGGTGATAGTGAACACCAGGTGATAGTGAACACCAGGTGATAATGAACACCAGGTGATAGTGAACACCAGGTGATAGTGAACACCAGGTGATAGTGAACACCAGGTGATAGTGAACACCAGGTGATAAGTGAACACCAGGTGATAGTGAACACCAGGTGATAGTGAACACCAGGTGATAGTGAACACCAGGTGATAGTGAACACCAGGTGATAGTGAACACCAGGTGATAGTGAACACCAGGTGATAGTGAACACCAGGTGATAGTGAACACCAGGTGATATAGCAAGTTTGAGAAGCAGCTGAACTCTGCCATGTTCCACTATGGGGGTACAATCAATACATGCTCTGCTACCCCCCTCACTCCTTCCCTCCACTATCCTCCCTCCCCTCCACTACCCCTCTCGCCAACACTCACTTCTCTCTCTCTCTCTCTCTCTCTCTCTCTCTCTCTCTCTCTCTCTCTCTCCCTGAGAATTATGTGAGTGGATAGAGGTAAATAATTATATATCCCCAGGGATGGTTCCTGATACAATGCTCTTCACTAAGTACATAAATAATCTCGAGGTTGGGCTAACATGAAGTGAAGATTCTTTGAGCATTCAGAGTGATATGGATAGGCTGGCACTCTGGGTTGGCACTCTGGGCTGGCACTCTGGGTTGGCACTCTGGACTGGCACTGGCCGAAGTCGTGGAAGATGAGTTTCAACGTACACTATTGCAAATAAATGCATTAAGGTTATAATAAGCTAAGTCATGCGGTGAACGAGTTGTTGTCAGGAAAGAGGTGTCAGAATGGGCGAGTGTGACGTGTGGGGTTCCACAAGGGTCAGTACCTAGACCAGTTATCTTTCTTGTCTATATGAATGACATGGCAGAAGAAAATGAGCCAGAAGAAACCTTATTCTTGTATAATGTGAATATAATAAGCAGAATATAACAGTTGCAGACAGGAAAGACGACACATGGAGCTGGACAAGCTGTAGGAGTTTTTTGCCAAGTTGGGATTAGAATTTAACCTCATCTATGCAAAGTTGGGAATATAGGGAAAGGGCTAAGAAGACCAGAAACAGAGTACAGTCTGCAGCCCTCTCTGACGTGCTTTTTTGACCATTCAACTGGTAATTCCGACTAGAGCAATTCTGGGGCCCACTGTTTTATTAATTGTCCAGGTCAATCAAGCAATAGCGTGAGAGGTGTCTCCTCAGCCGAGGTGAGGCTGTGTTGTACTCCTAGGCTGTGTTGTACTCCTAGGCTGTGTTGTACTCCTAGGCTGTGTTGTACTCCTAGGCTGTGTTGTACTCCTAGGCTGTGTTGTACTCCTAGGCTGTGTTGTACTCCTAGGCTGTGTTGTACTCCTAGGCTGTGTTGTACTCCTAGGCTGTGTTGTACTCCTAGGCTGTGGGTCAGTTGTTCACTTAAGCTGGTCGTGTACACTCATACTCTCTTGTCTACTCTGAGGTGTAAAACTTGTTATTATGAGCAGTTATTTGCTCTCTGGCTTATTATCGTTATACTGTTTATTTAACTCTTAAATATTGTACATATCTTGGTGAAAGAAATATCCGGGTAAAGAAAAAAACACCCGTCTGTGTTTGTCTTTGGTTGTCTGGGTTCGTAATAACCTTCTTGAAAGAGAAGGGCTTCGGGGTGAGCATTATTCCGAGCATATTGTCAGGCAAATCTTGTAGTAGTCAGTATTATTATGGAAGCTGCATCTGACCAAGCAAAGGTTAACAACGAGATTAGTTCCACAGTAACGGGATGTGACCTATAAGGAGAGATGGGAAGAGCTAAATCTGATGACACGTCAGTGCCATTATTAGCACTGTAGGGCCAAAGTAGTGGGTTAACTTAACTCCTAGCGTAGGTAACATCTCGGAAGCACCATAAAAAATAATGTAGATCTCACTGGTAGATTATAGAATGTGAATATCTGGAATGACCTTACATTGGTAAGTTCTGAGGTTACTGCCTTGTTTACTCGAGTCCCAGTACCGATCTCTTATCCAGTTCTGAACATGACTTGGGTAAGTTCCTGTGCCCTTCCTCAAGAACATTATTATTAAATTAATTAAGCTATGTGTAGTTGATGTAAAGTTTGTGTTTGAGTGAAGGTATGCCCAGAAATATCAGTAATTTATATATGGATTTTTTTAGACGGAACTTCTGAAGGCAGATGGTTGAGGTACCTGAATTACTGCCTGTAATTATGGACGGCCTTTATGGACACTGATACGTTCTTACCGAGACACAACTTACTTGTCTCTTCTATAAAGTTGACAGTGGAAAAGGAAGTTGATTGGAAACTCCCCTTTCTGGATGTTTTTATTAACTGTGTTCATAGAAAGAAATTTAAGTTTAGAGTACACAGGAAATCCAGCAATGTGTGTTCGTGGCCAGCAATGTATGTTCGTGGCCAGCAGTGTGTGTTCGTGCAGCAATGTGTTTCGTGGCACAAGCAACGTGTTCTCGTGCAGCAAGTGTGTTCGTGCAGCAATGTGTGTTCGTAGCCAGCAATGTGTCTGCCAGCAATGTGTGTTCGTTAGCAATGTGGTTCGTGGACAGCAATGTGTTCGTGGCAGCAATGTGTTCGTCCAGCAATGTGTGTTCGTGGCCAGCAATGTGTGTTCGTGGCCAGCAATGTGTGTTCGTGGCCAGCAATGTGTGTTCGTGGCCAGCAATGTGTGTTCGTGGCCAGCAATGTGTGTTCGTGGCCAGCAATGTGTGTTCGTGGCCAGCAATGTGTGTTCGTGGCCAGCAATGTGTGTTCGTGGCCAGCAGTGTGTGTTCATGGCCAGCAATGTGTGTTCGTGGTCAGCAATGTGTGTCGTGGCCAATAGCAATGTGTGTCGTGGCCAGATGTGTGTTCGTGCCAGCAATGTGTGTTAATGGTCAGCAGTGTGTTCGTGCCAGCAATGTGTTTCGTGGCCAGCATGTGTTCGTAGCACAGCAAGTGTGTTCGTGGCCAGCAGTGTGTGTTAATGGTCAGCAGTGTGTGTGTTCGTGGTCAGCAATGTGTGTTCGTGGCCATTAGTGTGTGTTCGTGGCCAGTAGTGTGTGTTCGTGGCCAGTAGTGTGTGTTAATGGTCAGCAGTGTGTGTGTTCGTACAGCAATGCTGTTCTGACAGCAGTGTGTTGTGGCCAGTAGTGTGTGTCGTGGAATGCAATGTGTGTTGTGCAGCAGAGTGTGTTCGTGGCCAGTAGTGTGTGTTCGTGGCCAGCAATGTGTGTTCGTGGCCAGCAGTGTGTGTTCGTGGCTAGCAGTGTGTGTACTATGTGGGGTGACAAGGATTGTAATGTACTATGTGGGGTGACAAGCCTTGTAATGTACTATGTGGGGTGACAAGGCTTGTAATGTACTATGTGGGGTGACAAGGCTTGTAATGTACTATGTGGGGTGACAAGCCTTGTAATGTACTATGTGGGGTGACAAGCCTTGTAATGTACTATGTGGGGTGACAAGGCTTGTAATGTACTATGTAGGGTGACAAGCCTTGTAATGTACTATGTGGGGTGACAAGGCTTGTAATGTACTATGTGGGGTGACAAGCCTTGTAATGTACTATGTGGGGTGACAAGGCTTGTAATGTACTATGTGGGGTGACAAGGCTTGTAATGTACTATGTGGGGTGACAAGGCTTGTAATGTACTATGTGGGGTGACAAGCCTTGTAATGTACTATGTGGGGTGACAAGCCTTGTAATGTACTATGTGGGGTGACAAGCCTTGTAATGTACTATGTAGGGTGACAAGGCTAGTAATGACTATGTAGTGACAAGCCTTGTAATGTACTATGTGGGGTGACAAGGCTTGTAATGTACTATGTGGGTGACAAGCCTTGTAAGATATTGGGGGGCGGTTGTAATGACATGTGGGGGACGCCTTGTAATGACCATGTGGGGGGACAACTTGTAAGTATATGTGGGGTGACAAAGCCCCGTAAGACCCATTTGGGGGGACAAGCCCGAATGTACCATGGGGGAGTCTTTTTAATGTACTATTGGCAGTTTCCCGAAGACTATTTGGGGGGACGGCTTGAATGACTATGTGGGACGTTTTTGAAGTAATTGGGGGACGGCCTTTTAATGACCATGGGGGTTTTAAGAATTGGGGGGACCCTGAAGACATAAAGTTTTGTAAGACATTGGGGACGCCTGTAAACCACATTGGGGGGACAAGGGCCTTGGGAATGACATGGGGAAGTTCCTGTAAGAAATTGGGGTGACGCCCGAAGAATGTGGGGGACGCCCGTAAGAATGTGGGGGGACGCCCTTGTAATGTATATGGGGGACAGGGGCCTTTAAGTACATTGGGGACGCCCCGAATGACTATGGGGGACGCCTTGTAATGTAATTATGTGGGGAAGGGGTTAAGACTGGGGGGACAAGGCTTGTAAGACTTGGGGAAATTGTAAGACCTTGGGTGACGCCTTAAGACCTTGGGGACGCCCTTTTAAGACATGGGGTGACGCTTTTAAGAATGGGGGGACGCTTTGAACCAATTGGGGGGCAAGGCTTGAAAATGTAAAGGTTGAAGAAATTGGACGCTAATGAATGGGGGAGCTTTAAGACCATGTGGGGTGACAAGGCTTGTAAGAATTGGGGGACGCCTTGTAACAATGTGGGGGACGCCCCCGAATGAAGGGGGGACGTTTGAAGTACCATGTGGGGGACGTTTGTAATGTACATTGGGGCAGCCTTGAAGACATTTGGGGGGACGTTTTTAATGATATGTGGGTGACGTTTGTAATG
>WNWK01014884.1:0-49731 GCA_009830355.1 Cherax destructor
ACCTGGTCCATCCCCAAAGGACACTGAAGGACAGTCACCGGGCCCATCACCGGGGCTTGGGGGGGTTTTATCCAAGGTTACACTTTTCTTGTCCGTTTTATGATCTTTTGTCTTAACATTCTGTCTTTGCTACTCGTGACGTGAGAGTCATTTTTGCATGGGTTTTTTTTTAGGAAAACCTTTCCCAGAAAACTGAAGGGAAAAAAAAACACATGGTAAATTGGACCCGCCTTTCCCCACGCAGGTTTATCAAAGTCACAAACAGATCACCGGGGAAAATTAGAACATGGAGATATAAAAGGGTACGGGGGGTTGGAAATTTTTGCCCTATATATATCCCCCATGTTGTTTTTTTTTGGGTGTTTTTTGTGAGGGCCCCCGGGGGGGCGGTGTAAAAAAGGGTCCCCTTTATGTTTTTATTTTCCATTTTTTTTTTTATCCATTTTTTAATAATCTAAAAAATTGCCAGGGGGTTTAAATTTTCCCTCTTCGTCTTTGCTTTTATTCACCCTCAACTATTGCTGTTTCTCGTTAGATCTCCCCAACTTGTCCTATTATCTGCCTCTTTATGCCCATAGATCTTAGTAACCTTCAGTTTCCTTCTTTATCTTTCCCCCCAATTCCTTTGTTTCCCTCCATAAATTTTTTGGGTTCCCCATTATCTCTTGTACCTCAGTCTCCCGTGAGGGTTTCCCCCAAAAAAAATCTTTTTCCCCTTCACCCCTTCTCGTTTTCTGTATCCTGCTATCTCCTTTGTCTTGTGTGACCCCCCCTTTGTGGTTGCAGGGTAAACCCCCGCTGGGGGCCCCCCGCCTCTTCACTGGTCCTACTACCCCCATTCTCCCTGCTTTTGAACTTTTCATACCTCTTCTTAAAGTATTATGGTTCGTCCACTTCATCACTATTCAGATTTTTCCCCACCTCTTGAAACTCTTTGACTGAAAAGTACCCCAATACCCCTTTTACTTATCTCATTTTTAAAATTCCAGTTTGCCCCCTTGTTGCTGTGTCCATCTCTAAAAACATCTGCCCCCATCCATCTTGTCAATTCATTTTGTTTTGGTTTTGGTGAAGGGGGTAGGGGTTTAAAATAGATGATGAGGGGGGGATCTGTGTGCAGTTGTTTTCCCCTGCCCCCTTTTTAGGCTGTGTTTCCCCCGTCTGTTGGACCTCCCCTTTCCCCCCAAAATTCCTGCCTCTGGTGCATTCTTACTCTTTTCCCCAGTTCTCTTTTTTTTTTTATTCTGCCCGGGAAAAGGGACATTTTGGTTTTTTTTTGGGGAACCCCCTTTTCCCCAGTGGCTTCTATGGGGATTTTTTTTTGTATCTTTCTGACGAATGCCAATTTGATTGGGGGGGTTTTTTTCCCCCCAAAATTTCCACCCAAGTCTAAAAATTTTTCAAATTAGTCGTTCTTCTCCTTTTCCCCGAAATGATGCTCTAAAATCTTTTTTTTAAACAGAGGGGTGCATTAATGGGGTTAAATCAGAGGGTGTGCATTAAGGGGGGTTAAAATTTTTAGAGGGTGTGCATTAATGGGGTTAAATCTGGGGGGGGTCTGTAACAAGTGGCGTTCCACAGGGGGCCCGGTTTTTGGGGCCCCCTTGTTTTTTTATAATATATAAAAAAAGATTGAGAGGGAAAATAGTGATATGAGCAAATTCGCTGATGACCAAAATGGTAGGAAAACCCCGTTGCTGTTCAGGGAAAATTAAAAGGGGGGTTTAGACAAACTCAATTCCTGGTCAGAAAAATGGGGCATTTCCCAATGTAGATAAATGAAAAATTCTAAAGCTCGGGAATGTTCAAAACCCCCTAGCACCTACCAGCAATAATGTTGAACTCAGCCGTATAGAATGCGAAAAGGATATGGGGTTATGGTAAGCAAAAACCCAAAAAAACCAAGTCAAAAAGCCTAATAAATAAAGCAAATAATTACGGGGGTTTTATCAAGAAGGTAAGCAACAGAAAAACCCGGGTTATATTGCAGCTTTATACATCATTAGTAAGGCCTCACCCCAGATTATGCAGCTCAGTTCTGGTCTCCATATTACAGAATGGATATAAATTCGTTAGAAAAAATTCAGCGACGAAAAAAAAAATTAATTCCTTTGCATTAGAAATCTTCCGTTTAAGAAAAAATTTAAAACCCAAATTTCATTCACTTGTAAGACAAAAATGGGGGGACATGTCGGGTATATAAGGGGAAAATGGGTATTAATGGGGGATATAAATAAGGTTTAGGATATCTCTAAGGAAAAACCCCAATAATGGATTCAAATTGGATAATTTAGATTTAAAAAGGATATAGGAAAATATTGGTTTGGGGAAAAAGGGGGGGTTGATAGTGGAACAGTCTCCCCAGTAGGGTTATTGAAGCTATGCCCCTTTGGGGGTTTTAAAAATTTTGGTTGGATAAATTCATAGTGAGGGGGGTTGGTTTGAGGGGATGGAGGAAAGAATGCCTAGTAGGGGCCCAAAAAAAGGGCCCGCTGCAGTGTTCCTCCTTTTTTTTGTTTTTTTCTTTTTGTTTTCCCTTTTTTTCCTCAGGGGCCCCCTGAATAATATTTTCCTTTATTTTCCCCCGGGGGAAAATCTCCTTGTTTGTCCCCCCTATTATCTCTCACACATCCTGGTGGACTGGTTTTTTTCCCCCCAGGGGTTTCTTTGCTTTTTTTCCCCCCTTCAATCCCCAAAATGTCCGCTGTTATTCCTTTCCCCCCTCCTTCCCCCTTCAGTCCTCGCCTTTGTTCTGCTTCAGCGCTCCCAGTTCCTCTGTTTTTGTATCCTTGTGTCAGCAGCAGAGCTCATAACCCCCTTTTTGCTCTATGAGATATCTCAATCATTGTTTGCTTCACTTCACCTTTTTTTCCCCCTTTTTTTTCCATTTTGCTCTTGATCCTTTCTGCCAGTGTGTGTGTGTGTGTGTACTCACCTAGTTGCCCTTTCCTATTGGGTTGCATACTCCAATATGGGGTAACGTATACAGTGTACGGGGCCTGAAAGATTCCAAGATGTCGGGGAAATTTTTTTTAGGTTTTCCATCCCCTATGCTGCAGCGTTTTTGGTTGATGTCCCTTGGAGATGTGCCCGGTGTTTTACTCACCCCAAGATCCTTTTCCCCTTTTTTGAGGTTTGTAGTCTCTGGCCCCTTAGACTGTTTCCCTCTGCGGGCTTTTTTGCCCCCTTCCCCCCAAAAATTTATGACTTTGTATTTGGCCTGTCCACATTCCATAGTTCTTGGTTCTCGTCCGATTGAATTCTTTCATCAATTAAAATCTTCAAACAGGGACATTTCTGAGTCTATATCATTCCTACCAGAAATAGCACCCTCCGGACACCCTTTGGAACCCCCCTTACAGGGAACTCGACACCTCGTCACATACCATGACTCACTGTTGTCTTCCTGACAAGTATTCCTGATCCTTTTTCAGTCCCTTTCCCCTTTTTATCCCTGCCTGGTCCTCCAGTTTTCCACTTAATCTTTTTGTGGAACTTTCAAAGCCTCTTACAGTCCACGAAAATGCAATCTACCCCCCCCTCTCTCTCTATCTTGTCTTACTGCTGTCACTCTGTCATAGCACTCCAGTAGGTTTGTGACGAAGATTTCCCGTCCCTGAAACCGTGCTGGCTGTCCTGATATGATCATTCCTTTCTAGGTGCTCCACCACTCTTCTCCTGATACTCATCTCCATGACTTTTCATACTATACATTCAGTGACACTGGTCTGTAGTTTAATGCTACGTGTCTATTTCTTTTTTTAAAAATTGGGACTACATTTGCTGTCTTCATACTTCAGGTAGTCGCCCTGTTTCCATAGATGTGTTGAAGATTGTTGATAGTACCATAGTGCCTCTGCTCCCTCTCTCAGAACCCATGGAGAGATATTATCCGGCTCCATCGCCTTTGAGGTATCAAGCTCGCTTAGCAGCCTCTTCACTTCTTCCTCGGTTGTATGTATTGTGTCCAACATTGATGGTGAACCCCACCTCTCTGTCTTTCTGAAGTCCCTTTTGTCTCATCTTTGGACACTTCTTTGAATCTCATGTCGAGCTCTTCACATACTTCGTGGTCGTTTCTTGTGATCTTCCCTCCTTCGTTCCTCAGCCGATTACCTGGTCCTTCACTGTTTCCCTCCTGATGTCAGATTTGGGTCAGATTGGGTCATTTTCATTGTCGTTGGGTTTCCCTTCTTATCTGTGCATATTTTTCTGGCTCTACGTCTGCTCCTTTATTCTCCTGGGTCCTTTACCTTCTATAATTCGTCCATTCTCTAGCACACTTTCTTTTGGCCTCTCTACATTTTGGGTGAACCGGGCTCATCCTTGCCTTCTCGTTATGTCTGTTACCCTTGGGTACAAACCTCCCCCTCAGCTTCCTTGCATATTGTTGTCACATATTCTATCATCTCGTATACTGACTTCCCTGCCAGTGTTCTGTCCCACTGAACCCCGTGCAGGAAATTCTTCATGCCTGTGTAGTCCCTTCTCTTGTAGTTTGGCTTCATTCGTCCTGCCCTTCCTGCTTCCCTCTCCACTTGTAACTCTACTATGTATTCTATGTGTATTTGTGTGTGTGTGTGTGTGTGTGTGTGTGTGTGTTGATGGCGTATTTCCTTCTAAGATCAGTTATTTATTTTCCTTCTTCCACTTTCATCCTACATTGCTGGGCTCCCTGCAAGCTTCTCCCCCGAGCTCCTTCATTTGTCTTCACTGATCCTCACATTTCTGCGTCTCTTTCTCTTTTTTTGCCTCATTAAACCCTGGTAATAACGCTGTTACTACCATCACCATCACCTCGCTACCACCATCACCCTCCAACCACCACCGTCGCTACCACCATCCCGTCGCTACCACCATCACCATCACCGTGGCTACCACCATCACCCTCGCTACCACCACCACCGTCGCTACCACCATCACCGTCGCTACCACCATCACCACCACCGTCGCTACCACCATCACCGTCGCTACCACTATCACCACCACCGTCGCTACCACCATCACCACCACCCTCGCTACCACCATCATCACTATCACTACCACTATTATCGATGTTGATATCACGTCTTTCACTGTTGTGTTCCCTGCTGGTACTACAACCAACATTGTACTTTCCCTTTCACTGTTGTTACCACCCTATCAATGTTGCTTCCACTACTGTCACTGTTGATACCATCCCTATCTCGGTTAAAGATACCACCCATCGCTGTCGATACCACCCATAACTGTCTATACCACCCCTATCACTGTTGATACCATCCTATCACTGTTGATACCATCCCTATCACTGTTGATACCATCCCTATCACTGTTGATACCATCCCTATCACTGTTGATACCATCCCTATCACTGTTGATACCATCCCTATCACTGTTGATACCATCCCTGTCACTGTTGATGCCATGCCTATCACTGTTGTTCCATCCCTGACACTGCTGATACCATCCTATCAAGTTGATACCACCCCGTAATGTCGATACCATCACTGTCTCTGTTGATACCACTCATATCACTGTTGATATCACCCCTGTCACTGTTAATACCATCCCAGTCTGTTGATGCCATCCCTGTATCTGTTGATACCATCTCTATCAATGTTGATACCATCACTTTCACTGATGATACCATCCCTGTCAGTGTTGATACCATCCCTATCACTGTTGAAAGCATCCCTATCACAGTTGATACCATCCCTGTCACTGTTGATACCATCCCTATCACTGTTGAAACCATCCCTATCACTGTTGATACCATCCCTGTCACTGTTGATACCATCCCTATCACTGTTGATACCATCCCTATCACTGTTGATACCATCCCTGTCACTGTTGATGACATGCCTATCACTGTTGATTCCATCCCTGACACTGCTGATACCATCCCTATCACTGTTGATACCACCCCTGTCACTGTCGATACCATCACTGTCTCTGTTGATACCACTCATATCATTGTTGATACCCCTCCTGTCATTGTTGATACCATCCCAGTCTCTGTTGATACCATCCCTGTATCTGTTGATACCATCTCTATCAATGTTGATACCATCTCTATCAATGTTGATACCATCTCTTTCACTGATGATACCATCCCTGTCACTGTTGATACCGTCCCTATCACTGTTGAAACCATCCCTGTCACTGTTGATATCATCTCTATCACTGTTGATACCATTCCTGTCCTGTTGATACCATCCCTATCACTGTTGATACCTATCCCACCATCCCAATCACTGTTGATACCATCCCTATCACTTTTGATCCATCCCTATCCTGTTGATGCCATCCCTACACTGTTGATACCATCCCTATCACTGTTGATCCATCCCTATCCTTTGATACCATCCCCTTTTACTGATAACAGTACGCCCATAACTTCTATAACACCAACAACATTGTACATGAATGTGTATAACACCAAGTCCAAGACCGAGGGACTGATTACCTTATATTTTGAAAATAGTTCTTCATTCATCACTTATGTCCTTGTATTGTATTAATAAAACCACTGGATGGTTAAACGTCTACAAATAAAGATACTAAGATGTTGCACATGTGCCATTCTTCAACACTGTCTCTATCACCACCAACAATACTCTCTACCACAAACAACTCTGTGTCTACCACCAAGAACCTTGTCTACCACCAAGAACCTGTGTCTACCACCAACAACACTGTGTCTACCACCAACAACACTGTGTCTACCACCAACAACACTGTGTCTACCACCAACAACACTGTGTCTGTTGCATGCAAAAGTATGTAACATTTATTGGGACATGTTAACACACCCACTGGGCTCCCTCCAACCAGCGAACCATCGTTAAGGGTTTGGTGATGACCCCATCATCAAATCAACGACTCGGTTCAGCCAATTAAATGCGAGTTTAACAATGACAAAAGGTGACGTGGTTACCACTTTCGCAGTTTGTCATTGGAATTCCTGCATAGAGCTGGTTGTGGAAAGTTGTCTGTTTTTGGCTGCTGTTAGCCTGACAACTGTGGCGTGCATAAACACTACTCCTTTGTATATAGTGTACATATGTGTAAATAGCACTTTGTTATACTTGGTGAAGGAAAAGACAAGTCTTAAAATCACAATTACTTGGTGAGGAAAGATAAAAGTTTGGAATTAATCTAGCTGTTTTTTGAAGAAATCAATTTCAATACATCTTCTACTGTGTTTCTTTGCTCCAAGCTTCCTTTCACTCAGGTTAACAGGCCATTGAACCTGAGGTTGTAATTAGGGGCTGTCCGGGAGCTGAATTTGGAGACTTAGAGCAGGAGTTGGCCTAGAGTTGAAGTTCGCGCAGGGAGCTAGTCTTGTATCTAGATAGCTTGCTATCTGGCATTGCTACGCTTTCCCAAAGCTTCCCCCAATTTTTTTTGTCTTTTTTGCATTCCCGCTATGGTCAGCCTGCTATTGTGAGTATTCCCAATTTGGTTTGTTATTGTGTATCAGCCTTGCTATTGTGTTTGCATATTGGCTTTGCTATTGCGTGTCAGCTCTGCTTCGTATGAGTATACTGCTTCGTACCATGCATAGAGCTACAGCGTGTTAAAGTTGGGGGTAATCCACCTATTCGAGTCAGACGGTTAGTGTCTGAGTTAACTCTTAAAGTTGCCCAAACTATCTCTCACGTTGTTGGCGTATCGCTCGTTCTATTGGTGTTGAATACCAGCGTCCTTTTACTGCTGCTCAGCTGCGTGATATTATAAGGAGTAAAATACAAACTGAAACATGGCATATCAGTCTAGTGTTTCTCCCCCTACAGGAGCTGTTAATCGTAGGTCACCATTGAGGTTTCTACAAAATGGGAGAGACAAAAATCCTGAGCAAAACCAACAAGTCACAGGTGTGGGGTTATCAACAGGTGAGTCTGGTTCACTGCGCTTGAACTAGCTAGACTCACTCTTGAACAAACAAAAACAGCGTGCATTTGCTAAGGAGGAGTTTGATGAGAGAAGGAGGGAGACAATTCCATCAGACTGTAGATGACTTCAATTTGCAAAGGGCAGTACAGTTTGTTCCCTCGTTTTGTTGAAGCGAGCCTGAACAGTTTTTGAAGCATTTGAAAACCAGGCTCGAGCTTTAGGGTGGCCTGAGGTTCATTGGGCGTCCTGGTGCATACTGCGTTGTTTGGTAAGGCACAAAATTTACTTCTAGCCTGGGAAATGCTGATTTTGGGATATCGTATTTTGAAAACCACTGTTCTTGGGGCTTATCAATGTATTCCTGCCAAGTATAGGAAAGAATTCAAACTCGGCGAAGGCGTTGGTCAGTCTGCTGTGATTTTGTCAACAACAGACCAGGGCTTTTTCAAAGTGGTACAAAGGCAAGTGGTGTCGCTGATTTTGAAAATTTGAAGCAGCTCATCTTGGTGGACAACCTGCGAGTCTGTTAGTCCAGAGGTTCAGTGTTTTACAAGATCATTCCTTGCCTCGGCATTGAGGGAGCCAGGTTGGCTGATATTTTAAACTAACCGCTCCTTGTCCGAGGGGGGTCTTATCTCTTTCCTCAACAGCCTGGTATGAGCGAGATCGTCAAAGAAAAATTCCTGGTGGAGAAATAAAGGTCAAGATGAAGGTGAATCTCGTCAGCAGTCAACTAAAACACCTGGTGAGCAGCGTTACTTCACTCCTGGTCAACCCGGTGAGCAACATCAAATTACCCACGAGATGTGAGCGGCAGTATCCAGAGTGGCGAAGCCACAAAATAGAAGTGCCAAAGTAAAACTGAGATGGTATGTTATAACTTGGAAGCCTGGCCCATCAGACTCAATTGTCCAAGTAACCCCAACCATTTGAGAAAATCTCTAAATTCCCTAATAATATGTCCCAGGAAGAAGTAGAGAAGGGATCCCTTACTATAGCTCTTGTTACATATCCCTTCAGGAACATTCAGAAAAAGGAAGTTAAAACCTTTAGGGATACTGGAGCATATTGCTCACTTATAAGAGAGGGAGTCTCCTTTCATCAAACCTCTTTGCAATCCTCAGTTCTTTAGAAGCTTTTGGAGAACGCTGTCCCTTTACATCAAATCTATGTGCGAGTAAATTACACTGGGTATTTGACTGTTGGTGTTCGGAGGATTTCCTTGAAGGATGCAAGTATTACTGGGAATAACATTGAGTCTACTAAATGTATAGAACCCATAAGGGTTTAAATTTTCTTCCCCGATGTTGGCCATAACTCGGGCAAATCCAAAGTGATGTCTGATAAGAATGTAACTCGTCCTTGGACGACTCTGATCCGGACTAAACAATTTGTTTGGGGAAAAACTGGCCAGAGCCTCTAAATTGTGAACACCCCCAGATCAAGCCTTCCTATTCCAGGGTTGCAGGATTGCCAGATGTCTCTGTTTCCATGCCTGAGGGACTGTCCTTTCGGGAGGAACAACGGAAAGACTCCTCACTAACTCTGCTTTTGGGGGCAGCTATGGGTAAATCCACTTCGGTCACCCGGTCAAATTCTTTAAAAATAATTACTTAGTCTGCACTGAAACTGGTAAGGAGGTGGGGGGAAAACAACAAACAGATAAGTTAGTGGTTCCCAGAAAGTTTAGGTCTCAGATACTAAATATAGCCCATAATTCTTCTTTAGGAGGCCATTTGGGAATTCCAAAACTCAATACCGAATAACAAAAGAATTCTTTTTTGGAAAGTTAAGGCAAGATGTAAAAAAATCATATTCGCTGTTGTCCAGAATGTCAGCAGGTAGGAAACCTGGACACCCCATTAAACCTGCACCTCTCCATCCCATTCCTGTTAGGAGACCCTTTCTAGAATTGATAATAGATTGTGTAGGTCCACTACCTAAAGCTAAGTCTGGAAATCAGTACTTATTCACAATCATGGATAGAGTAACTAGATAAGAAGCAGTTCCCATGGCAGTATTAACACTAAAGCAATCCTTAAAGCTTTAACTAAGTTTATCTTGCTTTGGAATTCCTAAAACTATTCAAATGATCAAGGTACTAACTTCACGCCAAAGCATTTAGGGAAGCATTAACTAAGCTAGAATAGTTCATAACCTATCCACTGCCTATCATCCCCCAGTCCCAAGGGCCTTGGACAGATTCCATCAGACGTTAAAAACAATATGAGAACATTCTGCTTGCATTTTCCTACAGATGGGTGAACCCACTTCCTTTGCTATTCGCAATGAGAGAAACTGTGCAAGAGTCTACAGGGTACAGTCCTTTTGAGCTGATTTTTTGGGCCTTGGGGGTCCTCTACGTGTGCTCAAAGAAGGATGGATGGGAAAGACGCCTCCACAACCAGCTACAACCCTTCTTCAAGGTTGCAGGTAGCACGTCAGTTGGCTAAGGCTAACTTGAAGGCAGCTCAGAATATGATGAAACAGAGTTGACAGAAACTCAAAATTTCGCTCCTTCATCGAGGAGATAAGGTGTTGGTACAGGAGCCTATACCTGGCCACACCTTGAAAGCTAGATAAATTATCTGATGTAAATTATGTGGTATCCCCCCTTGACAAGACCTAAAAAAGCAAAACTTACCACATTAATAAAATTTAAAAACTTATACACCAGATAAATTTCCATAATGACTCTGTCCTCTGCCTCTGATGCCCCCTGACTCTTTGCACTCTGAGATTAATGTAAAGCTTCCAAATTCGGTCCTCCTCAAGGACCCAAACCTTAATGTTGGGTTTGACCAAGTCTCAAGTAACTAATTTAACTGCGCTCCTACAGTCTTATCCTGACATTTTTCGGATGTGCCGAAAAAATGTACATTGAAATATCATGATGTAGATGTTAGAAACTCTAAACCTATTAAACTCTCCCCTTACAGAGCTAATCCTGAAAAACAGAAGCTACTTCAACAGGAGGTAGAATTTCTGTTAGAGCATGGGTTAGTGGAGGAGTCATCTAGTCCGTGGGCTTCACCGTGCATCCTTGTTAACAAAGCTGATGGAGGGTTCCGAATGTGCAGATTACCGTAAGGTGAATGAGGTCACAATTGCAGATGCCTATCCTCTGCCACGTTTGGATGATGTAATCGACTTTGTGGGTAAGGCTACTTTGTATCCAAATTGGACCTCCTTAAAGGTTACTATCAAGTACCTTTAACAGATAAGGCGAAGGAAATCTCTGCCTTCGTAATTCCAGGAGGTCATTATCAGTATACAGTGACCCCTTCGGAATGAAAAACTCTCCTGCATCATTCCAGAGACTTATCCATCAGGCTATTAAAGGACTTGAAGGCACGGCAGCTTACCTAGATGACATAGTTGTTGTTCGGACACTTGGGACCAACATGTGTTTAGGCTTAAGGCTCTCTTTGAGACCTTCCAGAGTTTTCATTTAACTGTTAATTTATCAAAGTCATCCTTTGGCCAATCTACTATTAATTTTCTGGGCCATGAAGTAGGTAGTGGCAAAGTGGCCCTAAATTTGCAAAAATTCTGGCCATTAAAAATTATCCAGTTCCCCCTGACAGGAAATCCCTTCAACGTTTTCTAGGGATAGTAGGGTTTTATAGAAGATTCTGTAAAAAATTTTGCAGATATTGTTGCACCTCTAACCTCACTTACCAGTCACAAAGTTCCCTTTATTTGGACCCCAGAATGTCAAGATGCATTTACAAGCAAAGAGATTACTTTGTACTGCACCCATTCTGTTGTTCCAGACTTTTCAAAACCATTTTCCTTACAGATTGATGCTTGTGAGTCTGGGGTGGGGGCAGTGCTTCTGCAATCTGGGGATGATGGGTTGCAGCCTGTGGCATTTTCTCTGCCAAATATCACCACACCAGAGGGCCTACTCTACTATAGAAAGAGGGCCTGGCTCTACTTCTGGCATTAGAGCATTTTGATGTCTACGTGGGCCAGTCCTCTCAGGTGGTCTTCATCTACAGCGACCACAACCCTCTGGTATACCTGCAGCACATGAAAAACAAAAATACCAGACTCATGCGTTGAGTATTAGGTTGCAACCCTACAATATAAAAATTATACACATTGCTGGAAAATTTAACACAATAGCTGATGTGTTGTCCAGAAGTCATTGTATTTAGTTAGGATGTGTTAGGGACTTTGGGTAGAACCAGCCCTTTTTTCCCCTAGTGGTGGGGTTTTTAGTGGGGGGTGCCCTGCTACCGACCGCAGGCACCTTGGACCTATGTTAGCCCTACCGTCGGCTGTCTCACTCTTAAGTTTAAAAGCTGGACATGTCTCAGAAAAGTTTAGCTTTAACTAATGAGCAGGATGGTAGAGGGGAAAGGCGGTCCCATTATTATAATGTGCCATGGTGGCACTCTACCCATTTGAGGTGGAAGCCTAGTCCTGAGCCCTCTTGGGGTGGGGGTGTTGCATGCAAAGAGTATGTAACATTTATTCGGAGCATGTTAACACACCCACATAGGCTCCCCTCCAACCAGCGAACCATCGTTAAGGGTTTGGTGATGAGGGCCCCATCATCAAATCAACGACTCGGTTCAGCCAATTAAATGCGAGTTTAACAATGACAAAAGGTGACGTGGTTACCACTCGCAGTTTGTCATTGGAATTCCTGCATAGAGCTGGTTGTGGAAAGTTGTCTGTCTTTTGGCTGCTGCTTAGCCTAGACAACTGTGGCGTGCACTAAACACTACTCCTTTGTATATAGTGTACATATGTGTAAATAGCACTTTGTTATACTTGGTGAAGGAAAAGACAAAAGTCTTATATAATCACAATTACTTGGTGAAGGAAAATATAAAAGTTTGGAATTAATCTAGCTGATTTTTGAAGAAATACAATTTCAATACATCTTCTACTGTGTTTCTTTGCTCCAAGCTTCCTTTACACTCAGGTTAACAGGCCATTGAACCTGAGGTTGTAATAGTGTCTACCACCAACAACACTGTGTCTACCACCAAGAACACTGTGTCTACCACCAACAACACTGTGTCTACCACCAACAACACTGTGTCTACCACCAACAACACTGTGTCTACCACCAACAACACTGTGTCTACCACCAACAACACTGTGTCTACCACCAACAACACTGTGTCTACCACCAACAACACTGTGTCTACCACCAACAACAGTGTGGCTACCACCAACAACACTGTGGCTACCACCAACAACACTGTGTCTACCACCAGCAACACTGTGTCTACCACCACCAACATCACTGTCTCTACCACCACCAACATCACTGTCTCTACCACCACCAACATCACTGTCTCTACCACCACCAACATCACTGTCTCTACCACCACCAACATCACTGTCTCTACCACCACCAACATCACTGTCTCTACCACCACCAATACTGTCTCTACCACCACCAGCAACACTGTCTCTACCACCACCAATATCACTGTCTCTACCACCACAACAACACTGTCTCTACCACCATCATCACTGTCTCTACCACCACCATCACTGTCTCTACCACCACCACCAATAACACTGTCTCTACCACCACCACCAATAACACTGTCTCTACCACCACCACCAATAACACTGTCTCTACCACCACCAACATCACTGTCTCTACCACCAACAACACTGTCTCTACCACCACCACCATCAACACTGTCTCTACCACTACCATCATCACTGTCTTTACCACCACCAATAACACTGTCTCTACCACCCTAACATCACTGTCTACTACCACCAATATCCTGTCCACCACCATCAATAACACTGTCTCTACCACTACCATCATCACTGTCTCTACCACCACCATCAATAACACTGACTCTACCACTACCATCATCACTGTCTACCACTACCATCATCACTGTCTCTACCACCACCAACATCACTGTCTACCACCACCATCATCACTGTCTACCACCACCAACATCACTGTCTACCACCACCAACACTGTATCTACCACCACTAACATCACTGTCTACCAGCACCACCAATAACACTGTTTCTACCACTACCATCATCCCTGTCTCTACCACCACCATCAATAACACTGACTCTATCACTACCATCATCACTGTCTACCACTACCATCATCACTGTCTCTACCACCACCAACATCACTGTCTACCACCACCAACATCACTGTCTACCACTACCATCATCACTGTCTCTACCACCACCAACATCACTGTCTACCACCACCAACATCACTGTCTACCACCACTATCATCACTGTCTCTACCACTACCACCAACACTGTGTCTACCACCACCAACATCATTGTCTACCAGCACCATCATCACTGTCTACCACCACCAACACTGTGTCTATCACCACAAATAATTTATATTCATCATTTTGTTTTTACTTTTAGCACAGATGAAAGAAGATGGCGCGCCACTCCTCCTGTCAGTGAACACACAACACTGTATAACTGCCTGATTAGTTGACAAGGAGTTGCTGATATCCACTTTATCCTTGCTGTTGCAATTCCCCAGGAGCTGAACAGCTATAGTTTTCGCGCTCTCTTCTTATGAATGCAATAATAATAATTATTATTATTAAATTTCAACGAATCTTACATTCTACTAAATGTTAAAGTCTAAGCTTACGAGGTACTTAACTAAGGCAATCACCGCTGACGCGTCTGATGAAAAGTCAACAATTCTACTTTCACAAGTCTTCGTTGTTTTCTCTCCTTTGATAAGTGTTGCTGGGACGAAGAACCAGCAAGGTCTCACCTCCCCATGCTTAAACTGGAATAGACTTACTTTGGTGTGGAAGCTGTCCCTACCTAGACTCCCCGGTGACTCTCCCAGGTTAGCTCGGCCCCTATGAGGTTTCTACTCAATAGGTACGTGCAAGAGGAGAATAGTACCTGCAAAAAAAAAAATGTCATGTTAGTAAATCTGACTTAGGGGGATACACTAGTTTCTTGGACCCTAAGCTAATGTCAATATTTTAGGTGTTACTATTCTGGTACTATATTTACAGGGTCAAATTCCCAAAGTAAACACTACTCCCAAACCGTGATGGGTCATTCCCCCCGTTCACCCATACGCTAAATTACCCCAACATTCACTAGTGTTTAGTGGTACATGGGTTTAAAAGGGTAAATACTGGAATAAATCTAGTAGTCGGGGCTCCCTTTGGTCGGTAGCTTGTCGGTCCTCTATAGTTGCTAGTCTGGTCACCAGACCAAAAGGGTTGACAAAAATAATCCTTTAGCAAATTTCTAACCTCAGACCTCGCCCGCCATTACCAGAAAAACTATGTGTTCGTCTATCCTCCACCTCCTAGCTAAGGTGCCAATCTCTATTTACTAATTTTTTCCCTAAGGTAAAGTCCTTGTCTACTATAATTTTCCCTAATATTATTTATTTATGATTACAATTCCCAAATTTTCTAAATCTTAAATCCTTCAAAATGCTTCGTTGAATTTAGGATAAGTAAGCAAAGAAGCCCAGTTTTGGTTCATTAAGAAATTATTACAACCTCAGGTTCAAGGGCCTGTTAACCGGGGTTTAAAAAGGGGCGGGCAAGAAACACCGTAGAAAATGTTTTGAATTTGTATTTCCTTTACCAATCTATGATTATATAAGACTTTTTTCTTTTCCTTCACCAAGTAAAAGAAAAGGGTTTACATATATGTACACTATAAAAAAGTAGTATTTAGTGACCCAGGGTTGTCAAGGCAAAACAGCAGCCAAAATCAAACAACCTTCCACAACCAGCTCAATGCAGAATTCCAATGACAAACTGCAGTGGTATCCCGTCACCTTTGTCATTGTTAAACTCGCATTATAATTGGCTGAACCGGTCGTTGATTTGATGAGGGGGCCCCATCACCAAACCCTTAAATGGTTCGCTGGTTGGAGGGGAGTATGGGGTGTGTTTAACATGTCGAATGATTACATACTCTTTGCATGCAACAAAGATTAAGGGTACTACACGGTCTTAGACATGCAACATAGAATACTAAACACTTTAAATTTACTAGCTGTCAGTGAGGATTCGGGGTCCCCAGAAATTTCCACAGTTAATGCATTAATTTCATTTTTTGTGTTTTTATGTGTTTTAGCCTTTCTCTACATATTACATTATTTTTCCTCTGAGTTTTACACTCCTGTTTTATACAAGTAATCTGAAGGAATTTTGGGTCACCACCATCTTTACCTTCTATTTCCACTTATCTTACCCAAAACATATTTTATTTAATACAACCATTTGGTGTCCCGTCACGGGTTTCCCCAAAAAAGATTCAGTCATGTAGTGCGAGTAGACTAGTGCGATACTGTTAATCCATAATGGCCCGTTTTGTCTTCTGTTCTAAGTGGGATATGTTTACCCCCCTTGCTGAGGGGTTTGGTTCAGGTGGGGTGCCGTTTGCACTGCTGAGCAAGGAACCCCCGCATGGCTACGGTGTGATGTCCTCTGCAAAAATGCGGAGTCGAATCATCGCAGACGCCCTGAGGAAGGGCGGCAGCACGTTTTTTCGATTCAAGGGTTTAAAGGTGTGAATCATGTCAATCTCAACCCGGGGTTACCTTCCCATTCACACGCAGCAGGGGGGGTAGCAGGAGTTGGGCAGTAGGATTCAGGGTTCGTCTCTGGGGAAATTAAGGTCCGGTATTGGCTGGTATGGGATCTCAACGCTCAAAAAAACGGCTCCACTGAAGCAACCTGGCGCTCAAGTCAGGCCTAACCGCCTGGGTGACTGGGGATTTTCTAGATTTCTTTCTTTATTACAGTGTTGTTCAGATTCAGTATTTCAACGTACCTGTCTATTAATGTCAGCCTCTGGGTTTTTAATTGTGTTTTCCTGTAGTCTGCTGCAATGTTTATTTAAACTTGAAGTTTTGCTTTCTTGTGGTGCCCTGCAACTAAGGCAAAATAACAGTCAAGTATTTTTTATTCAAGACGCCTAAATGTAGGCCCTTTATTCGAAAGAAGATGACCAAATTTTGGGGGACAGCAGAAGCAGTGGGAGGTGTAAAGATGATCAATTCCCAGTTGAAGAAGTAGTTCTGAGGTGGTCATCCCTCAATCTAGAAATGTTAAACTACAAGCCTACAGTGTCTAGTGGTATACATGTGACTTTTGGTCAAACACACTGCAGCTATGACTTTCCAAAAAGGGCACACCCCTCAGTCCCACGCCTTAACGTAGGTTAAACATATATGTCATTTGGTCTGACTGATTCTCTTACGACACGAGTCCCTTATATACAAAAAAACGCTGAGTTAGCAAAACTGCAAAAAAAGGGGGAAGCAAATGTTGAAAAATATTGTTTCTATGGCAGGCTTAGTGATGCAATGTCTGGACTGGTTTTTTTTGATCAAACACTAACATATAGATGAATAATATTCCAGGTGTCAGTAAACGTCGTCAAGATGGCCACCAACGAATTAAAAAAAATTCTCAAAATCTCCGGTATTTATGGTCCCATTTGAAAGCTATTTTACAGCATTTATTCTAAAGTCAATTTTTTTTTTTCCCGATATTTTCTATTTAGGTACATATATGCAATTACATCACTATTTTTCACCACTTGTTTCCACTCATTGTTTCTTTTGACCATTCAACTGAAAGTGTAGAAGCCGTAATGATAATAAATCAACCATCCCCCCCAAAAGTAAACACCCCCAAACAGATTTTTATATATGTTTATTGTATCGAAGAACATCAAAAAGGGGGGTCAGGTTGAAATCTCAAAATCAAAAAAAGTCTGAGCTGAATACAAAGATAATGTTCATAGTCACTATGCAGAACATTTGGAAAATTCAACTGCACACACTAAAGTAACTTGTTCTAAGTATAATAAACCTAACCATAATTTGGGGGGACACCCGGTCTGCCCGGAACACCTCGGTCAGGGGGACCAAAAGCTCCAGCTGCGGGTTACTTTGACAAGCCCCGCGTCAGGAAACTTTCCCCGATTTCCTGATAAATTTTATTTCCCCAAAAACCCCCAACAAAAGGGGGGATGAGCGACGGGAGGCCGGGAAAAAAAAAAACCCTTTTGATAAAACGACGAGGAAATTTCCCAGCGTAGGAAGGACCATCACTGAACGCCCCAAAGTACTGGTACATAATTACAAATAAATATGGCTCTGTTTTTTTTGGGAAAAATGGTATAAAACACCAGTACGATGGAAAAGTAGACAGAAATGCAATATAATGTGATCCTTTATTGACAACGTTTCACCCACACAGTGGGCTTTATCATGTAAAAAGCAGACCCCCCGGCTCTGAGCAAACGTGAAAAAGGCCCCGGATGAGGAATGTTAAAGCTGATTGCTAAAAAAGCTTGGGTTTGGTAAGACCCCCCAGCATGGGCCAGTAGGTTTCTTGCTATGTGGTATAAAAATAAAGTTTCCTCTTCCAAAAGCCCACTGTGTGGGCAAAAAGTAGTCAATAAAGCCATTATACTGCATTTTGTCTAATTTTCCTTTTAGAAGTTGCATCGATCCAGAAGATGGTTCAGAGAACCGACATGTTAATTCTTCAACCATTCTTAATGAAAATTAGACACATTTGCGACATCTGGGTATCTTTATTGTAGACGTTTCGCCATCCAGTGTCTTTATCAATACAGATTCTAGGACAAAACTTGGAGACAGTAGAACTATATAAAAGAGGGGGTAATCATTTTCCCGGTTTTGGGATTTGGGGTTTTAAAGGGGGCCCCGTAGTTGTAGATTTAAGAGAGGAAAGGATTTTGGCGAAATAGGCGTCAGCGATAGGAAGGGTAGCAGACGGGGAGAGTCACGGAGGTGGGTTTCCCCATGGAAGTAGATCATACCCAAGGGATGGGTTAGTGGGGGAAGTCGTGAAGAAGGTATAGTAGATGCCCTTTGAACCAAGATTCCTGATGTTGCAGTGTCTGATAAGTTGTTCATGAATGGTATACAAAAACCAAAACCCCCCCCCCCTTTTGGTATGATTTTTTTTCCCCACTGCTCCCCGTCCCTATCAGCTGACGCCTATTTAAGGCCAAATCCTTGCCTGCTTTCAGAATCTCCACAACTACGGTGCTGTTAACACCAACCCATGGCCGAGGGACTGTTTACCTCATTTTTTGATATAGTTCACTGTCAAAAAGGGTTTTTGCCCCTAAATCGGATAAAGCCACTAGGCGGAAACGTCAACAATAAAGAACAGATGTCGCAATGTGTCTAATTTTCATCTTGTTGATATTGTAACCATTCAACCATTCTTTTCTGTTTTGGGGCTGATGAACCCCCAATGAAGATACCCAAGTGTTGCAAATGTCTAATCCAGAAATTTCCCATGTGACATTTCATATCATATGACACATATTCTGGGGTTTTTTTCCCTTTTTCAGAAAAACAACATACACAAGGTACAAGAATGTCCACTAGAGGTCTTATGGCTGCCACAGTGGCAGATGGTGGCGACATTGTAAGGAAATATGTTATTCAAAAATGAGTTAAAGGGAAGAAAAGATATCGAAAAAAATCACTGGGGAAAAAATTGAAAATAAACTTTTTTTTTTCATTTATGGATTTAGAAAAAACGTAATAGGATGGATAAGGAAATAATGCGGGGTGTTGCAAAAGTTTGGAATAGGTGGTAGGTCACTTAGAGAAAAATTTTTTTAGGATAGTGAGGCTCCCGGGGGTATGTCGGAAGAAGGAGATTATTTTCAAAAATAAGTAGGCCGCCTTGATAATGATGTTTGATGTCACTTGGTTGTTTAACATATTTGTAAATATAATTGTAACAGTGAATGTTAGTGTGGGGGAATTTTGGGTTTTTTGATAAAAAAAAAACACAAAGTGGGGGGTTGTCTCAGATGTTTATGCTAATGACACTGTGACAGAGATTCTAAGAGACGTTGCAAAAAGGTTTTGGGGGAAAAAAATTTTGGGGGGGAGTAAAAAAAGGGAAAATTTTTAAAGGGAAAATGGAAAAAAAAGTTGATGATAATAACAGAAAAAAAAATTTTTTAATGAAAGACTGAATATCAGATTGGAAAGAGGAAGAATAGAGGAAGTGAATGTGTTCAGATATTTGGGGGGTGAACTTGTCGGTTGACGGCTCGGTGTGAAGCATGGGTTTTTAAAAAAATTTCAAAAAAGGCCCAAGTAGTGATGTCTTTTTTGAAAGCAATGAGTGGTGTCAATACTATGCAGATAATTTATAGTTTGGAAATTAAAAAAAGTTAATGAGGCCCAAATTTTAAGTGGTTTGAACATATAAAAGGGGGGGGGAAAAAAACAGAATGAATTGAAGGGCATAAATCTGTTGTGGAAGGAAGGAGGTGGGGGTGTCCTACAGATTTGGGTATGGGGAAAAGGGGTTTTGATGCGGGGGGTTGGGGCATCCAACAGACATGTGTCAGGGTTTATAGACAGGGATGAATGGAGGCCCTGGGTTTTTTAAAGATTTGGAGTGAAAAAAATAAAGGGGAAAAAAGGGGCCCGGGGGCCCGATTTTGACCCGGGGGCGGAAACATTTCATCAAGTGGGTGGGGGTAGACAATTTAGGGGTATCTGAGCTTTTATCTCGGCACTCCCTGGCATGGCACAAAAAGTGATGGTAAGAACGTTTCTTTTTGAATCAGGCATTTAATGGGAAAAAATTGGTATATTATATAAATTTTTTTCCCCAACTTTCTTTCTCTAAGAACCAACCAGCGTTTTTTTTTTAAAACAGTTAATGATGCTTTACAGAGTCAAGTTTCAATATAAATTCAAATATAAAAGGTTTTTATGTGGGGCCCCAAATTACTTCAGAAAACCTTCCTGCCAGATGATGAGTTGAGGCTCCCGGGTTCATAAAAAACAAGACCAAGTTTCAGAATAAAAAAAAAAGTGTTACCCTTTTTGAAATGTGACTAACCGGGGAAGAAGACTGTTGTTTGAGCAAAATAAATAATACAGATAACCCACACATAGGAGAACACACTTATGACAACGTTTCCCGTTTTGGGGTCATTAACTATTCCCCACAAGCGCGAAGCAAAAAGGGGGCCAAGTCAATGGTCCAAGTCGGACAGAAACGTCGTCGAAATTTTTAGTTTTTGTGTCTGGGTTATTTGAATTGTTCCAGTCTCGGTATTTTCCCTTTTTTTGTCTTTTTTCAAAAAAAAACAGTGGGGCCCAAGGCTGCTACTTCATCACAGACTCATATGGCAAGCAGAAAGTCACTAATGGTAGCTACTTATGGACCCTTCAGTAAACTCAAGACCCCTCGAACCCTGTATCCAGGTTGATACCCCTAAAGCTCACGACAAATTTTTATTTCAAAAAAAAGAAAGTACACATTTTTTCCCCAAAACCTTCACTGAGTTACATTTTCCTTCCTTTTTCATAAAAGTTTAAAAAGAAAAGAGCTCTTCAGATCATTAATTCTCCAGGGTCAACACCACTCCAAACAAAGTTATAATTCTTCCCAACAGCCAGGTTGCCCAACATTTCTAAAGTATTTGAAAAAGCTAACACTAGAGTCGAAACGCTTCCAGTATTTCCCTTTTAAAAAAAGGATCTAACCGGGGCTAAATCCAAGCACCATAAACCCCAGTCAACGCAGGGCCCTACACTATTTCCCGTGGAGGCTGGACAGAAATGTAGGAGAAAGGGCAAGGAATTTTAAACACGCATCAATGAACACATTAATGCATGCAGAAACGAAAACCCCCAAAACCCCCGTAAAACACCAAAAAATTTCCCCAAAAATTTTCCTTTTGAAATTAAAAAAGACGCCCGACTAGTAATCAAAGAAACTAATTTCCGTAGACGCAAATGCCTTGAATCAGCACTTATCTCTGTTTCTAACACAATTAAAAAAAAAAAAAGGGGAGCTTCACCATCTCTGAAGTCTTGAAGAATCCTCCTGAAAACATTTAAACCCCCTACCATCACATAGTCTTTCCTGCAACATCACAAGCACATCGTAGATGTGGAATACTCCGGGGCCTTTCTATATTTAAACCTCCAGCAGAAATATTTGTCTAACCTATTGTTATACTACCCAAGTATTTGTTTTATCACCTTTTTCTCATGTGCAATTTTTTTTTTCTACCTTATTGTATTACTACTACTACTACTACTTATATCACTACTACTTCGACCACCACTATTTTTTCACCTCACTTTATATATATAAGCCCACTGTGGGCCCTTATCGCTTGTAACGGCTTGGGGAAAAAACCCGGAGGCGAAACGTTGCCACAATAAAATGTCTTTTTTTTCATTTGTGTCCTTTTACTTAACATTATTATTATAATCATGGGGGGGAAAAATAAACCCGTAGGGATTTCACAGGGGCCTGTGCGGGGGGGGTGGAAATTCCAAGCTAATTCAAAGAACTGGAGCAAAGGTCCAATTTCCTAGATCAAGAGCCCCCCATCAGCGTGGGGGAAAGGGAAATTCCTTGAGGGGAAAAAATACACATAGTGTTTAGAACTATAAACATGAAGACATTCCCAAAGTCCCCTTTTTTTTAGGGGAAATACAGTTAGGCCTAAAAATTTAGGTCTTAAAAGTATTTAAAAAAATTTTAAAATATGAATTGATCGGTAAATAATGGAGATATTAAAAATTTGGGGAGGTTGGTAGCCAGCAACCACCCCGGGGAAAACCCCCCCGGGAACCACCCAGGGGGGTACTGTCCTGTGGTGTAGGTTGGAGCCCGCAACCACCCAGGGAGGTACTAGTCCTGTGGTAGTAGGTTGGTAACCAGCAACCACCCAGGGGTACTACCGTTTTGGTAGTAGGTTGGTAGCCAGCAACCCCCCGGGGGGTTTCTACCGTCCTGTGGGAGAGGTTGGTAGACAGCAACCACCCAGGGGGGTAACCCTCCTGTGTTAGTAGGTTGGAGACAGCACCCACCCAGGGGGGACTACTGTCCTGTGGGTAGGTTGGTAGACAGAACCACCCAGGGAGGTTTGGGGCCTGTGATGGGAGGTTGGTAGAGAGAACCAGGGGGGGCGCTACTGTCCTCTGGTAGTAGGTTGGTAGAGAGCAACCACCCAGGGGGGGACTGCCCTTTGTGGTGTTGGGGTTTGGGAGACATCCCCCCCTCCCAGGGATGTGCTACCATCCTGTGGTAGTAGGTTGGTAGACAGCAACCACCCAGGAAGGGGGTTCTGTCCTGTGGAGTAGGCTAGACAGCAACCACCCAGGGAGGTACTACCGTCCTGCGTTAGTAGGTTGGTAGACAACAAACCCAGGGGGGTACTACCGTCCAGTAGGTTGGTAGACAGCAACAACCCCAGGGAGGTGCTACCGTCCTGTGGTAGTAGGTTGGTAGACAGCAACCCCCGGGGGGAGGTAGTACCGTCCTGTGTTAGTGGGTTTGGGTTGAAGCAACCACCTAGGAAGGTGCTCCCGTCCTGCCAAGTGTGAAACAGAAACCAGTAATTGCTTTACATGATGGTAGAATTGCTTGTGTCTTTTTCTGCCCTGATAAACACGCTGGAAAAGGGGGATTCTTGCTACCTCTACCCTTTAGGTCACACTACACAGCATGCACGTGCATATATATACATACACACATCTGGGTTTTTTTCCTTTTTCTTAATAGTTCTTTTTTTTTCTTTATTTTATCTGTTCTCCAGGGGGGAAATGGAAAACAATCTTTCCCCCCCAAGCCATGTTTTAAAAGAGGCGACTAAAATGCCGGGGGCAATGGGCAAAATAACCCCTTCTTTGTAAAAAAAATACAAAAAAAAGTGAAGAAAAACTTTATGAAACTGGGATGTTTGAATGCAGATGATAAAAAAGAGAGGGGGGCTAATTTTAAATGAATAAAAAGAAGTTGGATGTGGCTCTAAAAACAAAGCTGAAGGGAATAGGTGATTTTCTTTGGGGAAAGGGTTAAAGGGGGTTATTGACTTCCAGGAAGCATGCGTGGGCATGTTAGGAGTGAATGGAGACAAATGTTTTTTTAGAACTTGACGTGCTGTTGGAGTGTGAGCAAGGTAACATTTACAAAAGGGGTTCGGGGGAAACCTGCAGGTTGGACTTGAGTCCTGGAGATGGGAAGTACAGTGCCCGGCACTCTGAAGGAGGGATGTTAATGTTGCATTTTTATAACTGTAGTGTAAGCACGCCTCGGGGAAGAAAAGCGATGGAGTGAATGATGGTGAAAGTTTTTTTTTTTTGGGCCACCCTGCCATGGTGGGAAACGGCCAATGTGTTAATAAAGAAATTATAATTAAAAACTAAAGATTGCTTTAAATTTTTTTTGCAACTGTCTGAATAACGTTGAAATTTAATAATCAATAGGTAGTTTCTGATGACAAAAACTAGTCCCACATTTCCATCCCAAATTCTGCCACGAAATTCTTTTGTTCATCTTTTATAAATGGTTGTGTGACATCAAGAGCTTTCTGGTTGTGGGTTTTGGTTTGAAAGCAATAACTGGACAGTACCCATCCTTGTCCTGTGACCTACACTGCTCTCTGAGCGACCTACCCTGCTCCCCCGAGTGACCTCCCCCCGATCTCTGAGTGACCTACCCTCTCTGAGTGACCTACCCTCTCTGAGTGACCTACCCTGCTCTCTGAGTGACCTACCCTGCTCTCTGGGTGACCTACCCTGCTCTCTGAGTGGCCTACCCTGCTCTCTGAGTGACCTCCCCCTGCTCTCTGAGTGACCTCCCTGCTCCCCTGAGTGCCCTACCCTGCTTCTGAGTGACCTACCCTTCTCTCTGGTGACCTACCCTGCTCTCTGGGTGACCTCTCTGCTCTCTGAGTGACCTACCCTGCTCTCTGGTACCCCCTGATCCCCTGGGTGACCTCCCTGCTCTCTGAGTGACCTACCCTGCTCTCTAGGGATTACCCTGCTCTCAGGTAACATAACCTAGGCATCCCCAATTACATTCACGCATGACTGATCCTGTACTGCCTGGCTTTTTTAATGCTTGATGAAAGCCAACAAATTGTGTTTGTCTTCTAAAACGTACATAAATTGATCATTTATATACACTATACATATTCTAGCATTAAATATTTCCCAAAACTCTAAGATTTTTTCCCTAGTGTCTGACAAACTTTTTGGGTTTTTGCTTATAGTAAACTGCGATGAAGTATCTACAGGATTTCTTAAGTTTTTTTTTTTATGTCACAACTACTAAAAAACTGAACAATTATTATAAAAAATATATATCAAAATAGGAAGACAAGATCACACACACACACACACACACACACACACACACACACACACACACACACACACACACACCCCAAAACACACACCCCCACGAACACGGGTACAGAGACAAACGGAGGAAAGAAAAAGGACAGGAGGCCCCGACTCCCGGAGGAAGCCCAAATACAATCCCCCTTCAGATGTCCCCCCAAACCCGGACAACCCCCTGCAGCCCAAAAAATCTAGACCAAAAAAACATGCCATACCCAATGCTTCCACCCACCTCATTACAAACTCCCCTTCACACCAACCACCTTTTCTCCTCATCAGGTCTCCCACTTTCCCAACCCCCCCCCAAAACTACGGGATTAGAAAGAAGTTGAAGGTTTGGTATACAAAAGCAGATGGTATAACAAATAAATGTGGGGGGGATGAAAGGATAAAAGGGGACATCCCCAGACATAATAGCCCTCACAGAAACGAAACTCACCAGGATGATAAAGATGCAATCTTTCCACCCGGATATCAAATCCTCAGGAAAGATAGAGGGGGGCAGACGGGAGGGGGGAGTTACACTGCTCATTAAGAACAGGTGGGGATTTGAGGAAGTGGAAGGAATGGATGGAATGGGCGAAAAAGCCTACATAGTAGGAACAATTCAGTCTGAGAGCCATAAGGTGGTAATTGCTGTAATGTACCCCCCCCACAGAACTGCGAAGGCCAAGAGAAGAATACGACGAGAGAAAAGAGCAATGGTAGACACACTAGCCGAGGTGGCCAGAAGAGCCCACATGGGAGAGCAAAGTTACTAGTTATGGGTGATTTCAATCACAAGGAGATTGACTGGGAAACCTGAGCCCAGGGGGGCCTGAATCATGGAGAGCCAAGATGATGGATGTGGTACTGGAAAACCCCATGCATAAAACATGTTAGAGACACTACCAGAGAGAGAGGTGAGGATGATCCAGCAAGACTGGCCCTTGTATTCACCTTGAGTAGTTCGGACATCAAAGGATATCACGTATGAAAGGCCCTTGGAGCTATTGATCATTTGGTTCTGCTTTTGATTATATAGTTGAGCTACAAGTGGAGAGGGAGCAGGAAATAGGAAGGGAGAAACGAAACTACAAAAGGGGGACTACACAGGCATGAGAAACTTCCTACAAGACGTTCAGTGGGAGAGAAAATTGGCAGGAAAAACAGTAAAAGAAATGATGGAATATGTGACAACCAAATGCAAAGAGGCAGAGGAGAGGTTTGTCCCAAGGGAAACAGAAGTAACGGGAAGACCAGAACGAGTCCTTGGTTCACCCAAAGGTGTAGGGAGGCAAAAACTAAGTGCACTAGAGAATGGAAAAAGTACAGAAGACAAAGGACCCAAGAAAATAAAGAGATTAGCCGAAGAGCCAGAAACGAATATGCACAGGTAAGAAGGAGGCTCAGGACAGTACGAAAATGATATAGCATCAAAAGTCAAGTCTGACCCAAAGTTGTTGTACAGCCACATCAGGAGGAAAACAACGTAGGACCAGGTAATCAGGCTGAGAAAGGAAGGTGGGGGAGTTCACAAGAAACGACCAAGAGGTATGTGAGGAGCTCAACATGAAATTTAAAGAAGTATTTACAGAGTAGACAGTAGGACTCCTGGAATTCAGAATAGGGAGGTATACCAAAAAAGTGCTGGATGAAATACACACAACCGAGGAGGAGGTGAAGAAGCTGCTATGTGAACTCGAAACTTCAAAAGCGGTGGGACCTGGCAACATTTCTCCGTGGGTCCTTAGAGAGGGAGCAGAGATGTTGTGTGTGCCACTAACAAAAATCTTCAACACATCCGTTGAAACTGGGCAACTACCTGAGGTGTGGAAGATGGCAAATGTAGTCTCAATTTTAAGAAAGGAGACAGACACGAGGCATTAAACTACAGACCTGTGTCACTGACGTGTATAGTATGCAAAGTCATGGAGAAGATCATCAGGAGGAGAGTGGTGGAGCACCTAGAAAGACACAAGCTTTAAACAACAACCAGCACGGTTTCAGGGAAGGAAAACCCCGTGTCACAAACCTACTGGAGTTTTATGACAAGGTAACAGAAGTAAGACACGAGTGAGAGGGTGGATAGACTGCATTTTTTTGGGACTGCAAGAAGGCGTTCGACACAGTTCCTCACAAGAGGTTAATGCAAAAGCTAGAGGATCAGGCACACGTAACAGGAAGGCACTGCAATGGATCAGGAATATCTGACAGGAGGCAACAACGAGTCATGGTACGTGACGAGGTGTCAGAGGGGCACCTGTGACGAGTTGGGTTCCACAAGGGTCAGTCCTAGGACCTGTACTGTTTTTGGTATATGTGAATGACATAACGGAAGGGATAAAACTCAGAAGTGTCCCTGTTTGCAGATGATTTAAGTTGATGAAAATTCAATCGGAGAGGACCAGACAGAACTATAAAGGGGCCCGAACAGGCTACATGCCTGGTCCAGAAACTGGACCCTGATTCAACCCCACCAAGGGAAATCATGAAGATTGGGAAGGGCAAAAAAAGACCGATATGGAGTACAGACTGGGGGGCCAGAGACTACAAACCTCACTAAGGAAAAGGTTTTTTGGGGTGAGTATAACACCGGGCACCCCCAAATAAACCCAAAAAACTGCAGCAGCATCCCGCCCTAGCAAACCTAAAACAGGGTTCCCACATCTCAATAAGGAATCGTTCGGGACCCCTCCCACTTGGCCTGTATTGGGTAGCAAAAGTTTTGAACCCACCCTAGCCAAGCACGTAGGGAAAATTAAAAAAAAGATGCAAGGTTTACAGCAAGACTAGTCCGGAGCAAAGGGCATGTCCTACGAGGAGAGGGTTTAAGGGGAAAACGACCGACGACACTGGAGGGCAAAGAGATAGCGGGGTATGATAACACTATAAAAAACTAAAAAATCACAAGGTGGACAAGAAAGGATGTTCCAGAGATGGGACACAGCAACAAGGGATCCCGTTGGAAGTTGAAGCTCAGATGAATCACAGGGATGTTTGGGAAATTTTTTCTTATCCAAAAATATCTTTAAGTGGAATAGTCGGGGAAATGATGTATAAAGGACCCTAAACTTTGAAGAGGGATGATAAAGCTCATAGGGAGTGACCATAAGCTGCCAGTGAAGAGGCGGGGCCAAAAGTTGTGACTCGACCCCGCAACCACAACTAGGTCAGTACGTTCGTGCGCACGTACGTACGTATTTTTAAATTTCCCGAGATTAAAAATTGTCCTGTAAATTAAACATTAAACACGACTGTAAATCTCCCCAAAATTCTTGGATGATCTGAAGAAAAAAAACTAATGTAGATTAATATCATGTAAGGATGTAGAAGATGAGTAATCAAACTACGTGAAGAATATTGTCCCTGTAACACAATGTTGAAAAATCAGAAAGAGGGAGGGGGAGAAAAGAAGAAGAAGGGCTTTAATTTTTTTATTAACTAAACAACGTCATAGACGCATCATAAAAAAAAATATTGTGTGACAACGTAAATGTTCAAATAAATGGGTGGTACACTAAAGGGCCGTTTATAACATCATTGTTAGCTGCAACATGTAACTGCCTTTTGGTTTTTCTAACCTAGCTCTGCAGCGCTGTATAACCCCCGTGGTTTAGCGCTTCTATTTGATTATAATAATAATAACTCCTATAACCTAAGCTGTAACCCGCTAAACTAACCCAAATAAACTCCTCCTAAACTAAACCCAACCCAACCTTTTCTAATAACCTGCTAACCTAATAACCTAAGTTAACCTAAGCTAACCTCCCTTTTGGGGGGGGCTTCCCAAGGGAAAAAAAATTAAAATCCCCCGGGGGGCCCAAAAAAAATTTTAAAAAATTAAAAAAAATTTTTAAAATTTTTAAAAAACCCCCCAAAAACCCCCCCAAAAAAAAATTTTTTTTTCCCCTTAAACCCCCCGGGGGGCTTTAAAATTTTTCCCCTTTTTTTTTTAAAAAAAAATTTTTTGGGTTTTTGGGGTTTTGGGTTAAAATTTTTATTAAATTTTGGGGCCCCCCCCCCAAAAGGGGGGGAAAAAGGGTTTTTTTTTTTTTTTTTTCCGGGAAGGGGGTTTTTTTTTTTTTTTTTGGAAAAGGTTAAAAAATTTTTTCCCCCCCGGGGGTTAAAAAAAAAAAAAAATTTTTTTAAAAAAAAAAAAAAGGGGGGTTTTAAAAAAAATCTGGGTTTTTGTCCCAAAAATGTTGAAATAAAGAAAAAGGGGGGGGAAAAAAAAAAAAAAAAAAATTTAAAAAAATTTTAAAAATTAAAAACCTTTTTTGGGGGGGGGAAAAAAAAAAAACCCCAAACCCCTTTTAAAAACTTTTCCGGGGGTTTTTTCCCCAAATTTTTTTAAAGGGGGGGCCCCCCCCTTTCCCCCTTTTTTCCCTTTTTTTTTTTCTTCCCCCCCCAAAAAAAAAGGGTTTTTTGGGGGTTTTTTTTTAAACCCCCCCGGAAAAACCCCCTTTTTTTTTAAAAAAACCCCCAAAAAAAAACCCCCCCAAATTTAACCCCCCAAAAAAAAAACCCAAATTTGGGGTTTTCTAAACCAACCCCCAAAACCCCAACCCCCCTTGGTTTCCCAACCCCCTTTAAAAAAAAAAAATAAAAAAAATTTAAAAAAAAAACCCCCCCCCGGGGGTTTTTAAAAAAAAAAAAAAAAATTTGGGGGGGCCCCCCCCCCCCGGGGGGGGTTTGGGGGGGGGCTTTAAATAAAGGGGGCCTTTCCCCCAAAAAAAAACCCCCCCCTTAAAAAAAAAGGGGGGGGAAAAAAAAAAAAGGGGGGGGGGGGGGAAAAAAAAAAAAAAAAAAATTTTTTTTTTAAACCCAAAAATTTTTTTTTTTTTTTTTTAAAAAAAAATTTTTTAAAAAAAAAAAAAATTTAAAGGGGGTTTAAACCCCAATTTTTGGCCCTTTTTTCCCCCCCGGGGGGTTTTTCCCCCCGGGGGTTTTTAAAAAAAATTTTTTTTTTTTTTTTTGGTTGGTTTTTCCCCCCCCCTTTTTTTGGAAAATTTTTTTTTTTTGGTTTTCCCCCTTTTTTTTTTTTTTTTTCCCCCCCTTTTTTTCCCCCTTTTTTCCCCTCCCCCTTTTTTTCCCCCCCCCCCCTTTTTTTTTCCCCCCCCCCTCTTTTTTTTTAAAAAAAATTTTTTAAAAATAATTTTTTAAGGGAAATAAAAAAAACAAAAAAAAAAAATTAAAAAATTTTAAAAAACCCCAAAAAAAAAAGGAAAAATTTTAAAAATTTGGGGGGGGAAAAATTTTCCCCCCCGGGGGCCCTTTTTTTGGGGGGAAAAAAAATTTGGGGGGGAAAAGTTTTTGGGGGTTTTTTTTAAAAAAGATTTTAATTTTCTTTTTTTTTTTTTTAAAAAAAAACCTTTAAAAAAAAAAATTTTTTTTTTAAAATTTTTTGGGGTTTTTTTTTTTTTTAAAAAGGGTTTTTTGGGGTTTTTTTTTTTTTTAAAGGTTTAAAAACCCTTTTTTGGGGTTTTTTTTTTTTTTAAGGGGGTTTTTTTTTTTTTTGGGTTTTTTTTTTTTTTAAAGAAGGAGGGGGGTTTTTTAAAATTTTTTTTTTTGGAAAAAAAATTTTGGGGGGTTATTTGGGGGGGAAAGGGGGTTTTTTTGGGGGGGGAAATTTTTTAAAAAAAATTTTTGGAAAATTTTTAAAAAAAAAAAATTTTTTTGTTTTTTAAAATTTTTTTTTGGAAAAAAATTTTTAATTTTTTCCAAAAAAAATTTTTTTTTTAAAAAAATTTTTAAAAAATTTTTTCGGGAAAAAAAATTTTTTTAAAAAGGGGTTTTTTTTTTTTTTAAAAAAAAAAAAAAAAACCCTTTAAAATTTTTCCCCCCCAAAAAATTTTTGGGGGGTTTTAAAAAAAAAAATTTTCCCCCGGGGGTTTTGGGGGAAAAAAAATTTAAAAAGGGGGAAAAAAAAAAGGGCCCCGGGGGGTTTTAAATTTTTAAAAAAAAAAAATTTTAAAAAATTTTTTTTTTTTAAAAAACCTTTTTTTGAAAATTTTTTTTTCCTTTTTCGGGGGGGGAAAATTTAAAACCCAAAAAAATTTTTTTTTTTTTGAAAAAAATTTAAAAAAACCAAAATTTAAAAAAAATTTTTTTTTGAAAGGGGAAAAAATTTTTAAAATTTTCCCCCCCCCCCCCCTTTTTTTTTTAAAAAAAAAAAAAAAAAATTCCCTTTTCCCCTTTTTTAAAACCCCCCGGGGGGGTTTTTTTTTCCCCCCCCCCGGGGCCCGGTTTTTTTTTTTTTTATTTTGCCAAAAATTATTTCCCTTTTCCCCTTTTTAAAAAAACCTTTTTTGGGAAATTTTTAATTTAAAAAAAAAAACCCCCCGGCCCCAAATTTTGGGGGTTTTAAAAAAATTTTTTTCCCCAAAAAATTTTTTTTTTTTATTTTTTTTTTCCCCAAATTTTAAAATTTTAAATTTTTTTTAAAAAAAAAATTTAAAAAAAAATTTTTTTAAAAAAAAAATTTTTTTGGAAAAATCCAAATTTTTTAAAAAAAAAAAAAAAAATTTTTTAACCCCCTTTAAAAAACCCCCCCAAATTAAAAACCCCCCCCCTTTTTTTTTCCCCCCCCAAAAAAAATTTTTTAAAAATTTTTTTTTTTTTTTCTTCCCCTTTTTTCCTTTCCCCCTTTTTTTTTCCCCCCCTTTTTCCCCCCTTTGGCCCCTTTTTTTTTTTCCCGAAATAAATTTTTAACAAAAAATTGGGAAAAACCCCTTTTTAATTTTTTTAAAAACCCCCAAACCCCAAATTTTTTTTTTAAAAAAAAATAAAAAACCCCCCTTTTCCCCCAAATTTTGGGGTTTTTTTTAAAAAACCCCCTTTTTTTTCCCCCCCCGGTTTTTTTTTTTTAAAAATTTTCCCCCCTTTTCCTTTTCCCAAAACCCCCCTTTTTTTTTAAAAATTACTTTTTCCAAAATTTTTAAAAAAAAATTTTTAAATTTTCCCTTTTTTTCCCCCCTTTTTAATTTTTTTTTTAAATTTTTTTTTAAACCTTTTTCCCCCCCCTTTGGCCCCCGGGGGTTTTTTTTTTTGTTTTCATTTAAAAAAAAAAACCCAAATTTTCTTTTTTTTTTTAAAAATTTTTTTGGCCCCCCTTTTCCCCTTTTTTTTTTTTTTTAAAAAAAATTTTTAAAATTTTTAAAAAAAACCCCTTTTTTAAAAAAAATTTTTTTTTTTTTAAAAAAAAAACCCCCTTTTTTTTATTTTAAAATTTGGGGGCCCCTTTAAAAAATTTTAAAAAAAAATTTTTAAAGGGGTTTTTTTTTTGGGAAAGGGTTTTTTTAAAAAAAACCCGGGTTTGGGTTTTTTTGGGGGTTTTTTAAACCCCAAAAAAAAAAAAAAAACCGGGGGAAAAAAAAAAAAAAAAACCAAAAAATTTTTTTTCTGGGAAAAACCCCCTTTTTTCCCTTTTAAAAAATTTTAAACCCTTTTTAAAAAAAATTTCCCAAAAAAAAATTTTTTCCCCCCCCCTTTTTTTTTGGAAAAAAAACCCCCTTTTCCCT
The DNA here is from genome assembly GCA_009830355.1 of Cherax destructor. Classification (NCBI taxonomy): domain Eukaryota; kingdom Metazoa; phylum Arthropoda; class Malacostraca; order Decapoda; family Parastacidae; genus Cherax; species Cherax destructor. The sequence goes on from WNWK01014884.1 coordinate 32,577, forward strand.
TTTTTTCCCCCCAAAAAAATTTTAAAAACCCAACCTTTAAAAATTTTTTAAAATTTTTTTTTTTTTGGGGGGTTTTTTTTAAAAACCGAAAAAATAAAGAATTTATTAAAAAAAAATTTTAAATTTAAAGGGCCCAATTTTTTTTTTTTGGTTTTAAAAAAAAAGGGGGGGCCCCCCCGAAGAAAAATCCAAAAAATTTTTAAAAAAATTTTTTTTTTTTTTTTAAAAAAAAAAAAAAAAAATTTTAAAATTTAAAAAAATTTTTTTTTAAAATTTTTTTTTTTTTGGGGGGAAAAAATTTTTTTAAAAAAAAGGGGGGAAAATTTTTTTTTAAAAATTTTTCCCTTTTCTAATTTTTTTTTAACCCCCCTTTTTTTTTAAAAAACCCCGGGGCCAAAAAAGGGAAAAACCCCCCCTTTTTTTTTTTTCCCCAAAATTTCCCCCCAAAAAAAAAAAAAGGGGGGGTTAAAAAAGGGGGCCAAAATTTTTTGCGCTGGAAACCCCCCCCGGGGGGGGGTTTTTTTTTTTTTTTTTTGGTTTTTTTTGGGGGGTGTGGGTTTTTTTTTTTTCCCCCTAATTTAAAATTTTTTCGGCCCCCCGGGGGTTTTTTTTTTTTTAAAAAAAAAAAAAAACCTTTTTTTTTTTTTTAAAAAGGGTTTTTTTTTTTTTTAAAAAAAATTTTTTAAAAAAACCAAAAAAAGGAAAATTTTTAAAATTTTTAATTAAAAAAAAAAGGGGGGGGGGGTTTTTTTTTTTTCCCAAAAAAACCCCCCGGGGGCCCCCGGGGTTTAACCCCCCTTTTCCCGCCAAAAAATTAAACCCCCCTTTTTTTTCCAAAAAAAGGAAAAGGGCCCGGGGGTTTTAAAAAACCCTTTAAAACCCGGAAAAGGGGCCTTTAAAAGGGGGGTTTTTAAAAAAACCCCTTTTTTTGGGGAAAAAAGGGGGGAAAAAGGGGAAAAAAATTAAACCCCCCCAAAAAAAAAACCCCCAAACCCCAAACCCCTTTTCCCCCCTTTTTTTAAAGGGGGGCCCCAAAAATTAAAGGGGGCCCCCCCCCAGGCCCCCCTTTTTCCCCCCCCCGGGGGGTTTTTTTTCCCCCGTTTCCCAAAAAAAAAAAACCCCCAAAAAAATTTGGGGGGAAAAAAAAAAAAATTTAATTTTTGGGTTTCCCCAAAAATTTAAAACCAAAAAAAACCCCCGGGGTTGAAACCCGGGGTTTTGGGGGGCCCGGGTTAGGGGGGGGGGGCCCCCCCCCCCCCCCCCAAAAACCCCCCCCGGGGGAAGGGGAAAACCCAAAAAAGGGGGAAAAAAAAAAAATTTTTAAGGGCCCCCGGCCCCAAAAACCGGGGTTTCCCAAAAAGGGGGCCACCCCTTTTTAAAAAAGGGAAAAAAAAAAATAAAAAAAAAATTTTTTCCCCCCTTTTATTCCCCCTTTTGGGGGGGGAAAAAAAAGGGGGGGGAAAAAAGGGGGCCCGGGGGGTTTTTGGGAAAACCCCCGGAAAAAAGGGTTAGCGGAAAAAACCCCGGGGGAAAAAAATAAAAAAAATAAGCCCGTTTTCCCCCTTTTTTTTCAAATTTAAATTAAAAAGGTTTTTTTCCCCCCAAAAAATTTTTTAAACCAAAAAAAAACAACGGCCTTTTGGGCCCCCCAAAAAAAAAAAAAGGGAAGGGGAAAAACCCCCCCCCCCAATTAAAATTTTAAAAAAACCCCCCCCTTTGGGGCGGGAGGTTTTTTTTTTTGTCCCGGGTTTTCCCGGTTTTTTTTTGGGGGGGGAAAAAAACCCCCTTTTCCGGGGGGAAAAAAATTTTTAAAAAAAGGGGGGGGAAAAAATTTTGGTCCCCAAGGGGGTTTTGGGGGGGAAAAAAAAAAATTTTTTTTTTTTTAAAAAAAAGGCCGGAAAAAAAAAAAATTTCCCCCCAAAAAAAAGGGGGGGAAATTTCCTTTTTAAGGGGGAAAAAAAAAGGGGGGGGGCCGGAAAACCCCAATAAGGCCTTTTTTAAACCCCCCCCGGGGGGGTTTCCCCCCCCTTTGGGTTTTTGGTTTTTCCCAAACCCCAAAACCCCCGGTTTTTTTGGACCCTTTTTTTTCCTTTTTTTAAAAATTTTTAAAAACCGGGAAAACCCCCCTTTTAAATTTTTAAAAAAGGGAACCCCCAAAAAATTTTTAAATTTACCTTTTTCCCCCCCTTTTTTGTGGCCATTTTCCCCCAAAATTTTGGGGGCCCGGGGGGGGGGTTCCTTTTTGGGGGGGGTTTTTTTTAAAAAATTACCCCCAAAAAAAAAATTTTTTTTTTAAAAAAATTTTTTAATTTTGGGGGGGAACCCCCTTTTTAAAAAAAAATGTAAATTAAATTTTCCTTAAAAATTTTTTTTTTAAAAAAAAGGGGAAAATTTTTTTTTTTCCCCTTTTTTCCCCCCAAAATTTTTTCCTTTGGAAAGGGGAAACCCCCCCCCCTTTCCCCAAAAAACCCCCCCCCCCCCCTTTTTTAAAACCCCCCCCCCCCCCTTTTCCCCCCCCGGGGGGGGGGCCCCCCCCCTTTTTTTTTTTAAATTTTTTTTTTTTTTTTTTTCCCCCCCTTTTTTTTTTTTTTTTTTTTTTTTAAGGGGGGGGGTTTTTTTTTTTTTTGGGGCCCCCCCCCGGGGGTTTTGGGGGGGTGGTGGGGGGGGAAAGGGGGGGGTTTGGGGGGGGGTTTTTTTGGGGGGGGGTTTTTGGGGGGTTTTTTTTGGGGGGGTTGGAACCCCCAAAAAAAAAAGGGGGGGGGTTAAAAAAATTTTTTTTTTTTCCCCCTTTTTTGGGGGCCCCGGGTGATGGTTTAAAAAAACCCCCCCAAGGGTTCTTTTTAAAAAATGGGGGGGGGGGGCCTTTTTTTCCCCCCCTTTTTGGGGGGGATTTTTGGGGGATTTAAAAAAACCCGGGGGTTTGCCCCGGGGGGCCCCCGGCCTTTTGGGGGGAAAAAATTTTCTTTTTTAAAAAACCCCCTTTTGGGGGGTTTGGGGGGGGAAAAAATTTTTTGGGGGGGGTTTTTTTTTTTTTTGGGGGGGGGGGGGAAATTTTTGGGGGGGGGGGGGCCCCCCCCCCCGGGGGGGGGGGGGGGTTTTTTTTTTGGGGGGGGGGGGGGGGTTTGTTTGGGGGGGGGCCGGGTTTTTTTGGGGGCCTTTTTGGGTTAAATTTTTTTTTTTAAAACCCCGGTTTTTTTTTCCCCACCCCCCCAAAAATTTTTCCCCCCCCCGGGGGTCCCCCCTTTTTTTTTTTTTTTTTTTTTTTTTTTTTAAAAAAAGGTTTTAAAATTTTTTTTCCCCCTTTTTAAAAATTTTTTTTTAAAAAAATTTTAAAAAATTTTGGAAAAAAAAGGGAAAAAAAAAAAATTTTTTAAAAAAAAAACTAAAGGGAAAAATTTTTTCCCCTTTTTTTCAATTTTTTCCCCCCGGGGGGGGTTTTTTTTTTTTAAAAAAAAAATTTTTTTTGGGGGGTTTTTTTTATTTTTTTCCCCCCCAAACCGGGAAAATTTAAAAAAAAATTTTTAAAAAGGGGGCCCCCCCCGGGGTTTTAAAAAGGGGTTTTTAAAAAGGGGCCCTTTTTTCATTAAAAATTTTTTTTTAAAAAACCCCCCAAAAAACCCCCCCCAAAAAATTTTTTTTTTTAAAACCCCGGAAAATTTTTTTTAAGGGCCCCCCCCCAAAATTTTTTTTCAAAAAAGGGGGGAAATTTTTTAAAAAAGGGGGTTTGAAAAACCCCCTTTTAAAAATTTGGGGTTTAAAAAAACCGGAAAAAAAAACTAAAATTAAACCCCCCAAAAATTTTTGGGGGGGGAAAAAAAAAAGGGGGAAAAAAGGGGTTAACCAAAAAGGGGGGGGGAAAAAAAAGGGGGGGTTTTTTTTTTGAAAAAAAAAACCCCTTTGGGGGAAAAAAAAAATTTTTAAAAAAAAAAAATTAAAAAAAGTTTTAAAAAAAATTTTAAATTTTTGGGAAATTAAAAATTTTTTTAATTTGGAAAAAAAAGGGGGAAAAAATTAAAAAAAAATTTTTAAAAAACCCCCCCGGGGGGGTTAAGGGTTTTTAAAAAAAAGGGATTTTTTAAAAATTTGTTTTTTTAAAAAAAAAATTTTTGGGGTTAGGAAAAAAAGGGGGGGGGTTTCTTAAAGGGGGTTTTTGGGGTTTTAAAAAAATTTTTTTAAAAAAAAAAGGGGGGGAAAAAAAAAGGGAAAAGGGGGTTTTTTTTTAAAAAATTTTTTTTCCCTTTTGGGGGGGGCCCCCCCCCCCCCCTTTTTAAAAAAAACCCCCAAAAAAAAAAAAAATTTAAAAAAAAGGGGCCCCCCCAAATTTTTTTTTTAAATTTAAAAATTTTAAAAAACCAAATTTTTAAAAATTAATTTTAAAATTTTTTTTTGGGGGGGTTTGGGAAAAAAATTTTTTTTTTTTTTTTTATGGGGCCCCCAAAAATTTTTTTGGGGTTTTTTTTTAAAGGGCCCTCTCAAATTTTGTTTGTTAAATTTTTTTAAAAATTTTTTTCCCCAAGGGGGGGGAAAGGGGGGAAAAAAATTTGGGGGGGGTTTTTTTTCCCCCCCCCCAAAAATTTTTTTTCCCCCCTTTTTTTTTTTTTTTAAAAAAAAATTTTTTGGGGGGTTTCCCCCGGGGGCCCCCCCAAAAAAGGGGGGGGAAAAAAAACCCCTTTTTTAAAAACCCAAAAAATGGAAAAAAAGAAAAAGGGGGGGTTTTTTTTAAAAAAAAGGGGTTTTAAAAAAATTTTTTTTTAAAAAGGGTTTTTTTTTTCCCCCCCCAAAAAAAAAAATTTTTTTTTCCCCCCCTTTTTATAAGGGAAAAAAAAAATTTTTTTTAAAAAAAAACCCCTTTTTTTTCCCTTTTTTAAAAAAATTAAAAAAAGGGGGCCCCCTTTTTTTAAAAAAAATTTTTTTTTTTTCCCTTTTTCCCTTTTTTTTAAAAAAAACCCTTGGGGTTTTTAAATTTTCCCCCCCAAAAATTTTCCCCCCCCTGGGGCCCCCCCAAAAAACCCCCCCAAAAAAACCCGGCCAAAAAAATTTGGAAAAATTTTTAAAAAAAAAGGGGAAAAAAAAAAAAAAAAAAATTTTTAAAAAAAAAATTTTTAAAAAAAACCCCCCAAAAAATTTTTTTGGGGGAAACGGGTTTTCCAAAAAAATTTTTAAAAAATTTTTTTTACCCCCAAAAATTTTCCCCCAAAAACCCTTTTTCCCCCCAACCAAAAAGGGGGGGGAAAAAAAAAAACCCCCCCCCCTGTTTCCCCCCCCCCCACCTTTTCCCCCCCTTTCAAAGGCCCCAAAAAAAAATTTTTTTTAAAAACCCCCCCCAACCCCCCCCCCTTCTCTTCCCCCCCCCCCCCCCCCCCCCTTTCCCTTCTCTTCCCCCCCCCCCCCCCCCCCCCCCCCCCCCCCCTTTCCCCCCCCCCCTTTTTTTTTTAAAAAATTTTATTTCTTTCCCCCCCAAAAAAAAAACCCCCCCCCTAAAAAAACTTCCCCTTTTTCAAAAACCCCAAAAAAAAAATTTTTTCCCCAAAAAAAATTTTTTTTAAAAAAAAATTTTAAAAAAAATTTTTCCCCAAAACCCCCCCAAACCCCCCCAAAAAAAAAAACCCCACCCCCTTTTAAATTTTTCCCCCCCCACAATTTTAAAAAAAACGTTTTTAAAAAAAAACCTTTAAAACAAAACCCCCCCCTTTTTTTTTAAAAAATTTTTTTTTTTTAAAAAAAAACCCAAAAAAAAAAAAAAATTTCCCCCTTTAAAAAAAAAAAAGTTTAAAAAACCCCCCAAAAAATTTTTTAAAAAATTTTTTTTTACCCCCAAAAAAAAAAAAAAAAATTTTTAAAAAAAATTTTTTTTTTCCCCCCCCAAAATTAATTCCCCACCAAACCTTTCCCCCCCCCATTAAATTTTTCCCCCCCAAAACCCTTTTTAAAAAAATTTAAACCCCTTTTTTTTTAATTTTTTAAAAAAAAAAAACCCCCCCCCGGGGAAAAAATTATTGGGGATTTTACGGGTTTTTTTCCCCTTTTTTTTTTTCCCCCCAAAAAGGGGGGTTTTGGGGGTTCCTTTTTTTAAAAAAAAAAATTTTTTTTTAAAATTTAAAATTTACCTTTTTAAAAATTTAAACCTTTTTTTTTTAAAAACCCCCCCGGGGGGGGGAAAAAAAAAATTTTTTTCCAATTTTGTTTTTTTTTAAAAAATTTTAAAAAAAAAAGGGCCCCCCAAAAAAAAAAAAATTTGGGTTTTTGTTAATTTTTTTTTCCCCGGGAAAAAAGGGGGGAAAAAAATTTAAAATTTTTTAGTGGGGAAAAAAAAAAAAAATTTTTATTAAAAAATTTTTTAAAAAAATTTTTTTTTTGGGGAAAAAAAAGGGGTTTTTTTAAAAACCCCTTTTTTTTTTTAAAATTTAATTCCCCCCAAAAAAAAAAAAAAACCCCCCTTTTTTGGGGGGGGGGGGAAAAAAAAAAAAAAAAAAAAGGGGGAAAAGGAAAGAAAAAAGGGAAAAAAGGGGGGGGGGGCCCCCCGGGGTTTTTTTTTTGGAAACCCCCGAAATTTGGAAAAAATTTTAAAAAAAAGGGGGGGGAAAAAAATTTCCCTTTTTTAACCCCCAAAAAAAAATTTTTTTCCCTTTTTTCCCCTAAAGGGGAAAAATTTTTTCCCTTTTTTTTTTAAAAAATTTTTTTGTTTAAACCCCAAATTTTTAAATTTTAAAAATTTTAAAATTTTTAATTTTTTTAAAAGGGGCCCTTTTAAAATTTTTAAAAATTTTTTTTTGGTTTTTTTAAAAAAATTTTTTACCCCAAAAAATTTAAAAATTTTAAATTTTTTCCCCAAAAATTTTAAATTTTTTTAAATTTTTTTTTTTTTGGAAAAAAATTTTTAAAAAGGAAAAAAAAAAGGAAAATTTGGGGAAAGGGGAAAAAAAGCCCAAAAAAAAACCCCCCCAAAAAAAAAAAAAGGAAAAGGGGGTTTTTTTTGGGGGTTTTTTTTTTATAAAATTTTTAAAATTTTTTGGGGGGGGGAAAAATTTTTTTTTTTTTTTAAAGGGGGGGGTTTTTTTTTTTAAAAAAAAATTAAATTTTTTTAAAAAAATTTAAAAACCCCCCTTTCCCAAAAAAAATTTTTTTAAAAAAATTTTTTTTTTTTGTCCCAAAAAATTTTTTTTTTTTTTTTTCTTTTTTTTGGGCCCCCTTTCAATTTTTTTTTTTGGCCCTTTCCCCACCTTTTTTTAAAAAAAATTGGGTTTTTTTTTTCCCCCCCCTTTTTTTTTTTTAAATTTTTTAAAAAAAAAATTTTTTAAAAAATTTTTTTTCCCCCCTTTTTTTTGGGGGAAAAGGGGGAAAAATTTTTAAAAAAAAAATTAAACCCTTTTTTTTTAAAAAAAAAACATTTTTTTTTCCCCAAAAAAATTTTTTCCCCTTTTTTAAAAACCCTTTTTTTTTTAAATTTTTTTCCCTTTTTTTTCGGGTTTTTTTTTTTCCCCCAAAAAAAAGGGGGGAAGTTTTTTTTTTTCCCCCGGGGGGGGGAATTTTGTTTCCCCCCCGGGGGACCCCCCCCCCGGGGGGGGGGAAATTTAAAAAGGGGGTTTTTTTTTTTATTTCCCCCAAAAACCCCCCCCAAAATTTTTCCCCCCAATTTTTTTCCCCCCGGAAACCCCCCTTTTTTTTTTTTTTTTTTTTTTCCCGTTTTTTTCCCCTTTTTTTTTTTTCCCAAAATTTTCCCCCCCTTTTTTTTTTTTTTCCCCTTTTTTTTTTTAAATTTTTTTCCCCCTTTTTTTCCCCAAAAAAAAACCCCTTTTTTTTTCCAAAAAAAATTTTTTTTCAAAAAATTTAAAAAAAATTTAAAAAACCCCTTTTTTTTTTTAAAATTTTTTTTTTTTTTTTTTCCCCCAATTTTAAAAATTTCCCCGAAAATTTTTTTTTGGGGATTTAAAATTTTTTGGGGAAAAACCCCCCTTTTTTTTCCAAACCCCCTTTTTTTCCCCCCTCCCTTTTTTTAAAAAAAAAAGGAAAAAATTTTTTCCCCTTTTTTAAACCCCCTTTTTTCAAAAACCCCCCTTTTTTAAAAAATTCCCCAAAAACCCCGGGGGGGTTTTTTTTTAAAAATTTAGGGGAAAAAGGTTTTTAATTTTTTTTGGTTTAAAAAAAAGGGGGGGGTTTTTTTTTTTTTTAAAAGGGGGGGCAAAATTTAAAAAATTTTTTAAAAAATTTAAACCTTTTAAAGGGTTTTTTAAAAAAAAAAGGGGGAAAAACCCCCTTTTTTTCCCCAAAAAAAAATTCCCTTAAAAAAAGGAAAAATTTTTTAAAAAAAATTTTTTTAAAAATTTTTGGTTTTTTTTAAATTTTTTTTTGGGGGTTTTTTTTAAAAATTTTTTTTTGTTTTCCCCCTTTTTTCCCCAAAAACTTAAAAAAATAAATTTTTAAAACAACCAAATTTCCCCCCAAAAAACCCCCAAAAAAAAAAAATTGGGTTTTTTAAAAAAAAAAAAAGGGGTTTTAAAAAACCCAAATTTAAAAAAAAAAATTTTAAAAAAACCCCAAAAAAAAAACCAAAAAATTTTTTTTTTTTTTAAAAAAAAATTAAAAGGGGGGCCCCCCGGGCCCCAAAAACCCCCCAAAAAAAAAAAAAAATAAAACCCCCCCGGGAAAATTAAAAACCTTAAAATTTACTTCCCTTTTCCCCCCGGGGGGCCCCCCCCCCCCAAAAAAAAAAAAAAAATTCCGGGGGGGGGTTTTTAAAAAACCAAAAACCCCTTTTTAAAAATTAAAAAAAACCCCCCCGGGGAAAGGGGAAAAAAAATTTAAAAGGGGAAAAAAAAATGGACCTTTTTCCCCCCCCACAAGGGGTTTTTTGCCGGGGAAAAAAACCCCAGGGAAACCCCGGGGGAAGAAAGCTTTTGGAAAAAAAGGGAAAAAAACCCCCCCTTTTTTAGGTTTTGGGAAGGGAAAAAAAGGGGGTTTTTTTAAAAAAACCCCCGGGGGGGAAAAAAAAAAAAAAAAAAATTTTTTTTTTTAATTTTTGGGGAAAAAAAATTTTGGGGGTTGGAAAAAATTTTTTTCCAAATTTAATGGGTTTTTTGGGGGAAAAAAGGGTTTTTTTTCCCCCTTTTTAAAAAATTTTTCCCCCCCCGGGGGGAAAAAAAAAAAAAGGGGGGGGGTTTAAAGGGGGGGAAAAAAAGGGGGAGGTTTAAAAAAAAAACAGGGAAAAAAGGGGGTTTGGGGGGGGGAAAAAGGGGGGGAAGAGGGGGGAAAAAAAGGGGGGGGGGAAAGGGAAAAAAGGGGGGGGGAGGAAAAAGTTGGGGGGGGGGGGGGGGGGAAAGGGGGGGGGGGGGGTTTTGGGGGGGGGGGGGGGAAAAAAAAAAAACCCCCCCCCGGTAAGGGTTTTTTTTCCCGGTTTAAAAGGGGGAAAAAAAAATTTTTTTTTTTTCCCAAATTTTTGGGGAAAAAACCCCCGGGGGGGAAAACCCCCCTTTAAATTTTTTTAAAAAAAAATTAAAAATTTTGGGGGGGGCCCAAAAAAAAATTTTGGGGGCCCCCAAATTTTTTTTTTTTAAACCCCCCCTTTTTTTTTTGGGTAAAGGCCCGGAAAAAAATTTTTTTCCTTTTGGGGGAAAAACCCCCTTAAAATTTTGGGGGTTTTTTCCCGGGCAAAAACAAAAAAAAAAACCCAAACTTTTGGGGGGGGGGCCAAAAAAAAAAAAAAAAAAGAAGGGGGGGTTCCAAAAAAAAAAAAATTTTTTAAAAATTTCCCTTTAAAAGGATTTTTGGGGGAAAAAAAAGGGTTTGGGGAAGGGGCCCCGGGGGGGTTTTTAGGAAATTTTTTAAAAAAAGGGGGGGGGGGGAAAAAAATTTTTTAAAAAATTTGGGGGATTTTTGGGGGCCCCCCAAAAAAAAATTTTTTTTTTTTTGGGGTTTTTTTGGGGGGGATTTAAAAAAAAAAAAATTGGGGGTTTCCCCTTTTTTAAAAAGGGGGGAAAAACTTGGGTTTAAAAAAAAATTGGGGGTTTAAAAAAAAATTAAAAACAAAAACCCAAATTTTAAAAAACAAAAAATTTTTTGGGGAAAAGTTGGGAAAATGGGGGAATTTTCCCGGGGGGTTTTTTTCCCCCTTTTTTTGGGTTTTTAAAATTTTTTTCCCCAAAGGGGGGTTTTTTAAACCCGGGGGGGTTTTTTTTTTTTAAAAAAAAGGGGAAAAAAATTTTTTGGAAAAAATTTTTTTTAAAAAAAAAAATTTTTTTTTTTTTTTTGGGGGGAAAAAGGGGGGGGTTTGGTTTTAAAAGGGGGGGGGCCTTTTCGGAAAAATTTCCCCCCCGGGTTTTTGGAAAAAAAAATTTTTTTTTTTTTGGACCCCCGGGGGTTTCCGGGGGAAAATTTTTTTTCCCGGGGCGGGTTTGTCCCGGGGGAAAAATTTGGGTTTTTTGGGGGGGGGGGTTTTTTTTTCCGGGGGGGAAAAATTTCCCCAAAATTTTTTTTTTTAACCTTTGGGGAAAAAATTTTTTTAAAAACCCCCAAAAAAAGGGGTTTTTTTTTTAAATTTTTAAAAATTTTTAAAAAATTTTTTTAAAATTTTTTTTAAAAATTTTTAAAAACCCCCCTTTTTTTTTGGGGGGGGGGGGGAAAAAACCCCCCAAATTTTTTTTGGGGGGAAACCCCGGAAGGAAAAGGGGGGGCAAATTGGGAAAAACAGGTTCCCCCAAAAAAAAAAATGACAATTTTTTTGGGGGGGAAAAAAACCCCCCCGGGGGAAGGGGCCCGGGAAAGGCCGGGAAGGAAACCCCATTTCCCGGTTTTTTTTTTTTTTTTTTCCCTTTTTTTTCCTTTTTTTTTAAAAAAGGGACCCCAAGGCTTTTTCCCCCCTTTTTCAAAAAGGGGGGCCCCCCTTTTGGGGGTTTTTTTAAAAAAAAATTTGGGAAAAAAAACCCAAAAATTTTTTTTAAAAAAAACCTTTTCCCAAACCCCCGGGGGTTTTTTTCCTTTTTTTTCCGGGGGGGAAAAAAAAAAAATTTTTTTTTTCCCCCCCCCCTTTTTTTTTTTTTAAAAAAAAAAAAAAAAATTTTAAAACCCAAAAACCCCCCAAAAAAAAGGGGGAAAAAAAAAAAGGGGGGGGCCCGGGGTTCCCGGGCCCCGGGGGGGGTAAAAACCCCCCCCCAAAAGGGGTTTTTCCCCCCCTTTTTTTTTGGGGAAAAAACCCCCAAAAATTTTTTTTCCCGGGGTTTGGGAAAAATTTTTTGGGGGCCCGGTTTTTTTTTTCCCAAAACCCCCCGGGGGGGTTTTCCCGGGGGGGGGAAAAAAAAAAACCCCCCCAAAATTTTTTAAAATTTTTAAAAAAAAAAACCCCAAAAGGGGGGGAAAAACCCCGGGGGGTTTTTTGGGGGAAAAAAAAAAAACCCCCCGGGGGGGTTTTTTAAAAAACCCCCAAAAAAAAAAACCTTTTTTGGGGGAAAAAAGAAATTTTTTTTTTTTTTTTTTTTAAAAAAAAAAATTTTAAAGGGGCTTTAAATTGGGGAAAAAAAAGGGGAAACCCCTTTTTTTTTTTAAAAAGGGGGCCCCCGGGGGGGGGCCCCCTTTTTTTGGGGGGGGGACGGGGGGTTTTTTTTTTTTTTAAAAACCCCCCAAAGGGGGGGCCCCCCCTTTTTTAAAAAAAATTTTTTTTAAAAAAAAAATTTTTTTTTTTTTTTAAAAAAAAAAAAAAGGAAAAGGGAAAAAAAAAGGGGGGGGGGGAAAAAAAAAAAAAAAAAAAAGGGGGGGAAAAAAAAAAAGGGGTTTTTTAAAAAATTTTTTTTTAAAAAAAAAATTTTTTCCCCCCAAAAAAATTTTTAAAAACCAAAAAAAAAAAACCCTTCCCCCTTTTTAAAAAAAAAAATTTTAAAAAAAAAAAGGGGGGGTTTTTTTTTTAAAAAAAAAAAAAAATTATTTTAAAAATTTGGGGGGAAAAAAAAAAAAGGGGGGGGCCCCCCAAAAATTTAAAAATTTTTTTCCTTTTAAAATTTTTTTTAAAAAAAAATTTTTTTTTTTCCCCCGGTTTGGGGGGAAAAAAAATTTTTTTTTTGGGGGGGGTTTTTTTTTTTAAAAGGTTTTGGGGGGGAAAAAAAAATTTTTTTTTTTTTTAAATTTTTTTTTTTTTATTTTCCCCTTTTTTTGGGAAATTTTTTTTTTTAAAAATTTTTTTTAAATTTTTTGGGGGGGGGTTTTTGGGGGAAATTTTAAAAAAAGGGGGGAAAAGGTTGGTTGGTTTTAAAAGGGGGGGTTCCCTTGGGGGGGAAATTTTGGGGGTTTTTTTAATTTGGGGTTTTTAAAAGGGGGGGTTTTAAAATTTTTTTTTTGGGGGGGTTGGGGGGGAAAATTTTTAAAAAAATTTTTAAAAAAAAAAAATTTTTTTAATTTTTTTAAAAACCCTTTTTTTTAATAAAAGTTTTAAACCCCAAAAAAATTTTAAAAAAATTTTTTTTCCCCCAAACCCCTTTTAAAACCCCCTTTTAAATCAAACCTTTTTTTTTTTTCAAAAACCCCGGGGGTTTTTTTTCCCCAAAAATTTTTTTTTGGGGTTTCCCCCCCTCTCTTTTTCCCCCCCCCCCCCCCTTTTTTTTTCCTTTTTCCGGGCCTTTTTTTTTTTTCCCCACCCCTTTTGAAAATTTTTTTTTTCTTTTTTAACCCCCCCTTTTTTTAAAATTTTTTTTTTCCCCCCCTTTTTAAAAAAACCCCTTTTGGTTTTTTTTTGGAGGCCCCCCCCTTTTTTTTTTTTTCCCGGGGGCCCCCTTCCCCCCCCTTCCCCCCTTTTTCCCCCTTCCCCCCGGGTTTTTCCCCTCTTTTAAAAAATTTTTTTTCGGAAAAAAACCCCCTTCCCCCCCCCCTTAAAATTCCCGTTTAAAAAATTTTTTTTTTTTTTAAAAAAAAGTTTTTGGGCCCAAAAACCAAAAATTTTTTTTCCCCCTTTTTTCCCCAAAAATTTTTTTAAATTTTTCCCCCAAAAAAAACCTTTTTTTTTCCCTTTTTTTTGGGGAAAACCCCAAAAAATTTTTTTTTTTTCCCCAAAAAAACCCCTTTTTTTTTTAAAAAAAAAAAAAACAACCCAAAAAAAAACCCCCCCCAAAAACCCCCCAAACCCCCCAAGGGGGGTTTGGGGAAAAAAAGGGGGGGGGGCCCGGGGAAACCCAAAAAAACCCCCCTTTTTAAATTTGGCCCCAACCCCCAAAAAACCCCCCCCCCTTCCCCCTTTTTTTTCCCCCCCCTTTTTAACCCCCAACCAAACCCCAACCCCCAAATTTCCCCTTTTTTTTCCCCCCCCCCCCCCCTTTAAAAAATTTTAAAAAAGCAAAAGGGGTTTTTTTTGGGGGGGAAAAAACAAACCCCGTTTTTGGGGGCCCCGGGGGCCCCCCCCCCCAAACCCCCAAAATTTTTCCCCCCCTTTTTTTTTAAAAGGGGGGGGGGGAATTTTTGGGGGGGGGGAAAAAAAAAATTTAAAAAATTTTTTTTTTCCCCCCCCCCCCCCGGGGGGGAAAAAAAAGGGGGGGGAAAAACCCCGGGGGCCCCCCAAAAACCCCGGGGGGAAAACTATTTTGGGGGGGAATTTTTTTTAAAAACCCCCTTTTGGTTTTAAACCCTTTTTTTTTTTTAAAAAGTTTTTTAAAAACCCCGGGGTTTTTCCCCCCCCTTTAATTTTTCCCCCCCCCTTTTTTTTATGAAACCCGGGGTTAACCCTTTGGGTTTTTTTTTTTTTTTTAAAAAGGGGGGGGGGGGGGGGGGGGGGGGGGGTTTTTTTTAAAATTTTTTAAAAATTTTTTTAAAAAAAAAAAAAAAAAACCCCCCCCCCCAAAAAAAAGGGGGGTTTTAAAAGGGCCCTTAAAAAACCAAAAATTTTTTCCCCCCAAATTAGGGGAAAAACCTTTTTTTAAAAATCCCAAAAAAGGGCCCAAAAAAATTTTTTTCCCCCGGGGCCCCTTTTTTACCCAAAAAGGGGGAAAATTTTTAAAAAACCCCCCAAAACCCCCGGGCCCCAAAACCCCCAAAAAAAAAAACCCCTTAACCGGGGGAAAAAGGGGGGGCCCGAAACCCCCCTTTTTTGGGGGGAAAAATTTAAAAAGGGTTTTAAAAAAAAACCCTTTTTTTTGGGGGGGTTTAAAAATTTTTTGGGGGAAAAAAAAAAAGGGGGGGGGGGGGCCCCCCCCAAATTTTTAAAAGGGGGGGGGAAAAATTTCCCCCCCCGGGGGGCCCTTTTTTTTGGGGGGGAAAAAATTTTTTTTTTTTAAATTTGGGGGGCCCCCGGGTTTTTAAAAAAGGTTTCCCTTTTTAAGGGAAAAAACAAAAATTAAAAAAAGGGGGGTTTTTTTTTTTTAAAAAAAAAAAAAAAACCCCCCCTTTGGAAAAGGGCCCCCAAAATTTTTTTTCCCCCCCAAAAAAAAAAAGGGGGGGGAAAAAAAAGGAAAATTTAAGGGGGGTTTTTTTTGGCCCCGGGGGGGTTTTTAAATTTTGGGTTTTGAAAAAAGGGGGGGAAAAAAGGGGGGGGGAAAAAAATTTTTAAAAAAAAAAATTTTTCCCCCCCCCCCCGGGGGGGGGGGGGGGAAAACCCCCCCTTTTTTTTTTTGGGGTTTTTTAAAAGGGGGTTTTTTTTTTTTCCCCCTTTTCCCCTTTTTTTAAAAAAAAAAAAGGGGGGTTTTTTTTTCCCCCCCTTTTTTTTTCCTTACCTTTTTGGGGTTTTTAAATGGTTTGGGGGGGGAAAAAAACCCCTTTTTTGGTGGGAAAATTTCCCCCCTTTGGGAAAAATTTTTTTTCCCCCCCTTTTTTTTAAATTTTAACCCGGGGAAACCCCCGGGGGCCCCCTTTTTTTCCCCCCAAAAATTTTTTTTTTGGGGCCCCCAAAGGGTTTTTGGGAAATTCCCCCCTTTTTAAAACCCTTTTTTTTCCCCCTTTTTAAAAAAAAAAAAACCCCTTTTTTTTTTTTGTCCAAATTTTTTTGGGAAAAACCCCCCCCGGGGAAATTTTTTTTGGGGGGCCTTTTTTACTTTTTTTTGGGGGGGGGGTTTTTTTTTTTGGGGGAAACCCAAAAAAGGGGGGTCCCTTTTTTTTTTAAAATTTTTTTTTTGGGGGAAATTTCCCCAAATTTTTAATTTTTTGCCCCCCCAAAAAAAATTTTTTTTTTTTTTTTTTGGGGGGGGGGGGAAAAAAAAGGGGGCCCCCCCGGGGCCCCCCCCAAAAAAAAAAAAGGGGGGGGCCCAAAAACCCAAAACCCCCCCAAAAAAAAACCCCCAAACCCCCCCAAAAAAAAAAAATTTTTTTTGGGGGGGGGTTTTTTTTAAAAAGGGGGGCCCCCCTTTTTTTAAAAAAAAAAAAAGGGGGGGGGAAAAAAAACCCCCGGTTTTAAAAACCCAAAAGGGGGGGGGTTTTTTTTCCCCCCTTTTTTCCCCCCTTTTTTGGGGGAAAAATTTTTTTCCCTTTAAAAGGGGAAAAAAAAAAAAAAACCCCCCTTCCCCCTTTAATTTTTTAAAATTTTGGTTTCCCCAAAATTTTTCCCCCAAAAAAGGGCCTTTTAAAAAAAACCCCTTTTTTGGGGTTTTTTTTTTCCAAAAGGGGGAAAAGGGGGAAAGGGGGGGGTTTTTTTTTTGGGGTTTTTCCTTTTTTAAAAGGGGTTTCCCTTTTTAAAATTAAAAAAATTTTTTTATAAAATTCCCCCAAAAAAAAGGGGGGGGGGGTGGGGGTTTGGGGGGGGGGGGGGGAATTGGGGGTTGGGGGTTTTTTTTGGGGGTTTGGGGGGGGTAAAGGGGTTTTTCCCCTTTTTTTTTGAAATTTTTTCCCCCGGGGGGGGGAAAAAAAATTTTGGGGTTCCCCTTGGGGTCCCCCCCTTTTTTTTTTTTTTTTTGGCCCCTTTTTTTTTTTGGGTTTTTTTTTTTTTTTTTGGGGTTTTCCCGGGCCCCTTTTTTTTTTTTTTCCCCCCCCCAAAAAAAAAAAAAAAAAAAACCAAATAAAAAAAAAAAAAACCAAAAAATTTTCCCCGGGGGAAAAAAAAGGGAAAATTTAAGTTAAAATTTTGGGTTTTTTAAATTTTTTCTTTTAAAAGGAACCAAATTTTTTTTTAAAATTAAAGGGGGGAAAAAGGGTTTTGGGGGGGTTTTGGGGGGAAAATTTGGGGATTAAAAAAAAAGGGGCCGGGGGCCCCCCCCAAAAAAAAAAAAGGGAAGGGGGGGGCCCGGGGGGTTTTTAAAAAACCCCAAAAAAAAAAAAATTTTTAAAAAAAAGGGGAAAAAAACCCCAAAAAAACCCCCAAAAAAGGGAAAAAAAAAAAGGGGGGGGAAAAGAAAAGGGGGGAAAAAAAGGGGGGGAAAAAAAAAAAAAAAAAAGGGGGGGGGGGGAAAAAAGGGGGGGGGGTTTAAAAGGGGGGGTTTTTCTAAAAAAACCCCCCCAAAAAAAAAAATTTGGGGCCCAAAAAAGGGGGTTTTAAAAAATGGGTTTGGGGGTTTTAAAAAAAAACCAAAAATTTTTTTTTTTTTTAAAAAAAAAAATTTTTTTGGTTTGGTTTTTAATTTTAAAAAAAAAAAATTTTTTTTAAATTTTCTTTTTTAACCCTTTTTTTTTTAAAAAATTTTTTTTTTTTAATTTTTTCCCCCCCAAACCCCCCCCCCAAAAAAAATTTTCCCCTTTTTTAACCGGGCCCCCCCCTTTAAAAATTTTTAAAAAAAAAAACCCCTTTAATTAAAAAAACCCCCCCCAAAAAAATTTTCCCCCCCGGGCCCTTAAAAAATTTTTTTTTAAAAAACCCAAAAAAAAAAAAAATTTTTTTAAAAAAAACCCCCCCAAAAAAAAAAAAATTTTTAAAATTTAAAAAAAACCCCTTTTTTTTTTCCCCCCCCAAAAAACCTTTTTTGGGAAAAAAACCCCCCCCTTTTTTTAAAAAAAAAAAAAAAAAAAAATTTTTTTTTTTTTTAAAAAAAAAATTTTTTTCTTTGGGGAAAAACCCCCAAAAGAAAAAATTTTGGGGGGAAAAAAATTTAAAATTTTGGGGGAAAAAAAAGAAAAATTTTTTTTTCCCGGGGGGGAAAAAAAAAAAGGGGGGAAAAATTTTTAAAAAAAAATTTTTTTTCCTTTTTTAAGGGTTTTTGGGGGAAAAAAAAAATTTTTTTGGGGGGTTTTTTTTTTTTTTTTTTGGGGGGGGGTTTTTTTTTCCCCC